>CCAG010008982.1:0-54007 GCA_001077435.1 Glossina morsitans morsitans | reverse complement strand
CACCAATTGAGTTTTGTCTATTTGTCTGCCATATTTCCTGATTGCATAGTTTTTTTCCAGACTTACGAAGCAATTACATCTTAACAGCTCATACCGTCCGCCGGCGACTAACAAATTATTCTCCTTGAAATGAGTTTGTTACTCGCTTAACAATTTATTAGAGGTATAGATACAACATTTTTTTTTCGATTTATTACCTTTCACTTCAGCGAAGAGTTCATTTGCAGTCATTCGATTTTTCGGGCAATAATTACATTATAATCTAACCTCCAAAGTTAATGCATAAGTAAAATGCGTCAGTTCCTGAGATCGTGACAGATAATCGATAAATATGACTCTTCAATAGAGATGCGCGCAGCCAAAAATGACCATCTGCGACATTCCATACGGACCCATCCCATCCCTAAACCGACTCTAAATAACTACTAAGTAAATCGTAATCTCTATCGTATATTCTGTATTAACGTTTCTATTGGCTACTATCAAGAAAAGGGCACAATTGACGTAATGCGAGATGGCGTATACCTTCAGTCCATGTCAACGGATACAAAATGTCGATTTTTCAAAATTGCTTGAGTAATTGTCAATACGAGAGCAGTCAATAGCATAAAAACTTCAATTTTCCAATAACACCAAGCGTTGGCTTAAATCATTTCGCGGTATCTGTCATCCTAAACAAAAGGCATATATAATATAAACCAAATTTCTTATAAGAACTGACAGTAGTCGAATGCAAGAATAAATGGGCGAACCAAAGAGCGAATCACGAGTAAAAACATGAACGAAAGAGTGAATAGGTGAATGAAACAACAAAGAGGTAAATGCAAGGTTTGCCAGGCGAATGAAACGATGAACGGGCGATTGAAAAGAGGAACAGAAAGACGGACGGAAAATAAATTATTTAACGAGCCCAGAGCACTAACAGCAAGATCCGAGTATCGAGTGTTTATTGACAGGCGCTCCGAATGTCCGATACTTGTTAAGGCGAGTATAGCCCCCGAAGCCGGCTTGGTCGAAGAAACTTTGAAAATCCTTCGCAATGAAAAGTAGTTCAGTTCGGGTAAGGGCAAGTTATCCCAAAGTTATCTCATAGTTTAAAAGAGGTAAAGTTTGAATATGTAACTGGCAGGATCATGTTCAGATTGTTTAAGATCAAATTAATCACGGATTTCCTCCATACCGTTCCAGCTTTAAATGGATGTTATGTTAAGTAAAATCCTTTCTGGATTTAGTTAAACTAAGTTTACCAATGAGTGGCAATGCTTTTTCATCCCCATATTTTTCTACTAATTTATGTGCTTTGGTATCTTCGTCATAAAAAAGTTGTTTGATAAAATTCAGCAAAAAAGAAAAAAAATGTTAATTTATGAAAAATTAAAGTTTGAAGCCTTGAGAAGTCGGTGTCGCCGAAGCGCAAAACACAACTTTCAATAAATCAAGTAAGTTCGCTATATAACTGATTGGTTCTATGAGATTTAATGCCCAAAATCACTCTCTTACAGACTGACCCTACATGAAGTTCAGAGTTCATGTCCACTACGAACATTAGTTGAGAGCGCAGATCTGATGCTGTACTCTAAATAAATATTCAACTTTAATGGCTGTCTTTACTACGTGAGGTAAAATAAATACCGAAAAAATTGTCACACCTTAATCAGATATTCATATGTGTATGTATATGTATGTATAAATACACTCACACATAAGCATACACGTGTACTCATTTAAATTTAATCCAAATATATAGGTGACGTGCTCTTCGCAAGATATTCCTTTTATGAAAGCCTGCTACAAATGGAATTTTAATAGAACGTGAAGCTCTTTAAAAATCACTACATTTAATTCGCGCTTCAAGCACATAACCAAAGGCAGAAAAGAGAAAAATAAAAAAAATAAATAAATAAAAAAAGTATATTTGGATCGATAAATCGATAGTTGGTTGATTGCAGTTTGTATGTCGAGTTGCGGTGTTGTCTTGTATCGGAAATAAATAGCAACGTTGATATTGGTGATTGTGGTTTCATCGATCGATTAAATGCGAACCACAATGGCTTACTTTGTTCAGGCTTTATACTAAATGGATGCATAAATTTCGTATTTATCTCTTATCGTACACATAACACAACACAGAATGTAATGTCCAAAGCAGTCCACAACTTTGCTCTGTACTGCATTATGCAGTATGTGTTCATATATATATATATATATACACACACACACACACACACAAACATACTTATATATATATATATGTAATGTATGTAATATATGTATAAATAAATATACACATATATACATGCATATATGAATTTAGTTATTTGTAGATTTGTCGGCAGGCCGACATATGGCTCGAGGCGTGTTTGCAAATAATTAATGTACATCTGGATTTTCACACTTAAGCCATTTAGGTAAATGGATGGAAAATCGCGCAGACTCGCTCACTCACGCACAAACATATAAATATACATAAGTATCTATGAATCAAGGCATATATACAATGTACATACAATCATGCATGCAACAGTTTGAAGTCTCAATACTTGTGGCATAATTTAATATTTGACGTTTTCGATAATAGCCCCAGTCAATGATATAAGATCCAACTTATCAAAGTCGCTGGATTGTCGTCATTCTAAATACTGTCAATAAAATGCGCAAACATTCACTGCTAATATGCAAATAATGTCCCACTGAACTTGTTTAAAAGAAGAAGCAATAATCGGTTTCACATATAGATATATCATGCAGTGTTTATGGTATTTAAACTGTACCAGAGCCAGTCCAAAGCGATTTTTTCTTTAATTTAAAACTCGAGCTAACTAACGTCTTACAAATCAATTCACGAAACAACTTTTTGCGATGAAGTGCAGCGCTCTTATCAATAACTGCAGTGCGACCAATAAATACATCTTTAAATGTATCCCTACAACAAAAAGAAAAGTCTTTATGTAGCAGAGAATAGTGAGAGAATGAGACAAACGATAAAATGTATGCTGCTTGTATTTACAGATGTAAACTTCAACAAAGTAAAGTTCTTTTCCATATCACCGCTTGCAACAGGAATGAGAACACAATTATCGTCGGCATGCACTTTTCTTCAACGGTATATATGTTTAGCTTATCTTATTGCAAACCAATGAAATAATCCCGGAATTAATGTATTTATAGTAAGAAGCACAGCAAATATTTCCATAAAAATATTATAGCTTCAGGATATTAAAATGATTCAATTTGATTACATCCTTATCCCCTCCTAGAACTATATCTTGCAAATACAAGCACAATTCCCTAATTCAAGGCGCATGGGAAAGACGAACTCGTGCCCTACCATTTCGATAAAAATAAAACCAATATTTTATCGCTCTCCGTTCGGATCGGATATGTATGCTTTAACTTCCGTAGAAGTTCGATCCTAAAGCCTTTCATTACCAAGTCATCAATTCATTTTTATCTAAACATAAACTAAACTGAAATGTTTAAAAAAATTTACTCCAGCTTTTTTTGGGCGAAAAAATTCCATTGAGATAATCGGTATTTGGTCTACTTAACGATATGACTTCACGGCATTCTGATGTATACTTGTATCGAATATGACAACGATATAGATATGTAATTGAAATGCTTTCATTTGCTTTTTTATTCACTCAAGCTGTTCCAAGTTTCTTGATGGAACTTAACTGACCATATATGCGCAATGGTTCGATTTTTTCTTGTAATTTTAGCTCTTCAGACAAGCAGATCGCTCGCACCACATTGGCTCAGCATCTCAGGCAGAACTACAATATGCACATGTTGTAAACTCGACTCACATCAGAACCCGGGGAATCTCGTTAGAGGAATACGCACAGTTGTAGAGTCAAAGAAAGAATTGGCGCTAAACACAAGCTGGTGAGTATCAGCAGCAATCTAGACAACGAACAGTATCCAATATTTCATATTATTTTTCTAATTTCTTCGGAAGCGGATATTCTTCTGGCCGCGACGGGGGCCTCGCCATAAAGAAATTAAGTACCTTCTATTGTATATAATGAGGATTCCAATGTGATCCATGATATGAGAAGAGTGGCATGGCTAGATTATTATGGAGCTAAGAAGTAGTAGCTTAGCCGAAACCAAGATCATACGTTGTGTAGACACATCTTCGCCGACATTGAATATCAAAAATTCAAACACAAGTGTAGCTACAGTGCAGCTACACGTTGCTCTCTTGTTTAAAAAAAAAAAAAATGCAAGGTATCACAGATACCAGAAGCCCATGAAGGTTTGCTTTTTACTATTTTGGTTTTTCTCTTTCTTGGCAGCTGAGAAAGGACTACCAAGGAGTTTCGAGTTTATTGCGATTACGTCAATATCCTTGAGACATTAAATATTAAGTTCTTAGATAGACGTCGTCTTCCGTAAAGCAGAGAGAGCGCTCAACATAGCCATCACTTCGTTGTGGCGCTTTAGGGGTAAAGAGGCTCAACGCACCCGTCCGCGCCAAAGTTCACGAAGAGCACTCGTAAAGTAAGCGAACATACTGGTTTGCCGATTGCATCAAACGGGAACCGTCCAACACGAAGTTCAAGACCGTCAACCGATTCACCAAAAGCTGTTAAATATAGAACACAATCCCGATCGCCGGTCGCTTAACTCTATGGAATATTCGCCTTCATTAAGAAGAAAAATATTCTTCTCACCTTTAAAAGCGTTCACTTTTTATTAGGGAAGGATCAATCGATTTTTTTGAGAAACAGATCTATGGTATAAAACAAATTATCCAGAGAGATGATGAATGGAATGGAAAAGTTGAGTTGGAAGTATGTGATAAGTAACGACAGCATTAGCACACAATGTCCGATTACGTAAGCATTCATCGAATTTATTTAATGAATTATATGAAAAATAGTTACTTACATATGTGTATTTGAATAACTCATGGTGGCCAGATCGCAGTTTTGCTGGGAAATCGATTAAATGAAAACTATGCTTCGGTTGCATTTATTGACACATTATTGTTTTTTATTCGATTTTATAGGAGAGTAATTAATACAAATGACATAAAATTAACATTTCCATCCAAATGGATTTATATTCATAGTTATATATCTGTACGTACACCTGCATTTCTGTGTAAGTGTATATGCGCGTACATACCTATAAACCTATAAATAGATATGTTTTTAACTACAGCTGTTGGTGTGTGGCTATGTGTATATTTATAAAGTGTGAGAGTGAGGTAATAGAAAACGTTTAGGGAAATATGTTTAAATGTATTTATGTATGTCTATGTATGTATATATATATATATATATATATATATATTTATGTATGTATGTATGTATGTATGTATGTATGTATGTATGTATGTATGTTTATTTGTATGTATGTATGTATGTATGTATGTATGTATGTATGTATGTATGTATGTATGTATGTATGTATGTATGTATGTATGTATGTATGTATGTATGTGAAAGTATCTCTGTTAAGAAGTAGCTCATAGAATGTTTTAATGTAACGTTGTTAATCGGTGATCAACACAAAAACCTTTGGTAAATTGAATTTCTTGGTAATTAATTGCACGTGACACATATACTTTGTTGCGGTGCCATTGATAATTGATCAACAACGTTCATGTTTTACTAGTTGATTCGGCGGTCTGGCCGGTTGATTAGTGCTTCCTGTAGCCGAAGAATATATATTTGAAGACAGATCGGCATCATCGTTAGAGTCGTCGTGTACATTAATTTCCTCTTCGGACTCGGAGCCATCGACAGAGAGTGGTTGTACGTTTTCTTCATTTTGCGGCAGTAAGTGTGTTTGGTGCTCGTGATCAACTGAGGAAGACAAAGATGCCGCGACAGCATATTGTCGGGCTAAGCCTAAAGCAAATGCTGCCGCTGAGGGTGTATTAACTAAAGATCGAAAAGCGCTGCGTTCCCCTCCCATTGATAGGCCAGCAGGCGTGGCTACGGACGCCGAACTAATGGCCATTGCAGCTGCTGCCAGCTGATGTTGCGTATCATTAGAAACTACCGACATGTGATTTTTTGCTATCTGTTGCTGCTGCTGATGATAGTGATTTAATAAGAGAGCTGCTGCCGCCGCTTGAGAATCGCTATGATGTGCATGAATGCCAGGTAATTGCGATGAAACGTGCGATGTTGGTACTGGATTAGAAGGTTGAAGCTGATGCTGCATAGATGGGATCATTACCATCTCAGATGATGAACTAGTAGTGCCAGGATGCATTTGTGTTTGAGCTGTCGATTGCTGATGATCATTGTGGCATGTCGAAGTATTACTATTGGTACTAGGTGACGGTGATGTGGGAGTTGTAGGATGATTACTCAGTTCAAGCGATTGCGCTGTATAAGAAGTAACTGAAGAGCTGTTTGTAGGGCTATTACGTCGCTTCAATAAATTCATTCGTTGGTGTCGACGCCACTTAGCCCTTCTGTTCGAAAACCAAACCTAATCAAAAGAATAAAGAGACCAATCGAACCAACAATTTTATAAAACGGTTTTTAACCTTTACCTGTACTCTAGCCTCGCTTAATGAAGTACGACTTGAGAGACGCTCTCTTGTACTTACACAAGGATAATGACTCTTGTCGAATTCCTTTTCTAGTTCTTCCAACTGTTCCGGGGTAAATGTAGTACGATTGCGCCTAAATTTTGGTTCATCGTCATCGTCCATATAATCTGAATCAATATGCCGACTGTCATCGGGTGAATCCAATGTATCCCGACTAGCCGAACTAGGAGAAATAGCGCGGCTAGTGGTATTAGCGCTAGTTGTTGCCGGTGGTAGAATGTGTACTGATGGCGTCAAAGCAGTCAATGTTGTGCCCATCGGCGGCGGCCAAAAATGTGGAGGAGCCGCTGCAGCAGGAGCCGCTGTTGCTGCTGGATGCCATGAAAATCCACCATACGCATGAGAAGGATATAAACCGTAAGCTGCTGTGCGAGCAAATTCACTGGCTACACGTTCAGCCGCCCGATTTCGCAGAATACGATTGATAGATGAAACCGACGGTGCTGTGCTGTTTGTACAAACACCTAAAAAGTAAAAAAAAAAAAACCAAAAAAAAAGGGAAACATACATAACACTTAGTATCTCGAGGTCTATTACGTCGTAAGCCTATTACATTTCGCTTATGAATTGCACCGAAAACAAAATGTTTAAAGAAAAATTCCCATGTCAATCTAATTAATCGTATCAATCAAGTCAAGCCGTGTCTAAGGGCGCTTCCACTTAAGCGAAATGTTTCTTCTTTGTCGGCGATCATAAAAGACAAAAAACGCAAAACATCGATCCCATCCCAAATGAGCGATCAATCACGTTGCAGTCAAAAAGCACAGAAAAAAATTAATATATTTATAGCGTGTACCTGTTGCAAAGCTAACGCACATATTACAAAAACTCATAAGCCCCATATTACGTAATTACCTATAGCCCCTGTTTGTTCATACGTTAAGATTGTATGCAAAATATATTATGTGGAGATCACTTACCTTCTGATATCAAACGCTCGCGTATTTCCCAAGCAAATATTGTTGGATTTTCTCGTTTATATTGTTCGATTTTTGAAACAACTGTTGGTGTTGCTACCTTTGGCTTGGAGCCACCAATTAGTCCAGGTGGACGTAACGAACCTGCTGCAACAAAACAAAAATCAAATAAACGCTTGTGCGTAACTTTACTTCTTTGCCTTTAAATCAAAGAAACAAAAAAAAAAAAAAAAAAAAAAAAAAAAAAAAAAAAAAACATAAATCGGAATAAGAATAAAAACGAGCAATAACAACAACAAATAAATATAAATAAATATCCAAACGATGCTAAACACCGTATATATATACCCAGCACGCAGCATAAAGTCCGTAGAAATGTAAAATGTGTTGTGTGTCTGTGTGTGAAAAACATACATATAATGGTAGGTTTGTGTCAAAATTGCATAAATCTGAGGAACCATTGATTCTGTACTCCAACATCTTCACGTTCACGGTCTATTAGTGAGTGGTGCTTGCTGGTTACTTTTTATCGAAATGCATCTATAATAACTTTATCAGAAATGTGCAATCAAGCGAAGCAGCGTACTGCCAACTTCTGGTGCTTCTATTTCAATTGGCCACGCTTAAATGCAACTAACAAATTATTTATGCCAAGTACACACACGCACATATTCATAAACACACATACATATATATATATATAGATATGTATAGATATATATACATATATATATATATATATATATATAAAGGCACATATACGCGCACGTACGCACACACGTAAGGAAGAAGAATATTCCAATCAAATGGCCTGGAGGCCGGCCATATAACTAAATACAACAAATGTGACATAAATAAAGGAAAATACTACTCTACGCTGTGATAAAATGGGTCACCAAGCTATACTAGCAAAAATAGGCGTGTCGGATTATTTGGAAAACTAAACGCAAAGTTCAAGTTCGCACCTTTGCAAAGGAAATGCTTTAATGGCTTAATAACAGGATCCGAAATCGGCCTTGTTACCGGGCGTTATGAGCATAATACAATTAAATTTAAAATACAACTTAGCGCTAGCTTAGGTAGTTCAAAAAAATGTAGACAACGGTCTAGATTACAGCGTTGCCGGAGAAACGTTCAATACTGCCAGACGATTGTAATCGACTGCGCGGAAAGAATCGACAGAGGTGACTACGTCATGATCGCAAATTTTGACATGTATTGTAACCTGCGAGACATATTACGTGATGTAAACATGAAGAAGAGCATAAATACATAAAGGCGCTGCAAACGCGGAATCCGATTGAAAAGAAACAGTTTCAATACAATTCTAGTATGGGATTGTATGACCTGGTAAGTTTGGAATGGCGTAGATAACCACTCCATAAACGTGAACTATGCTTCAATGCCAACAAAGTCAAGTTGAACACACCTTAAAGAAGTTTACTAATGAAGCGTCGAAATAGCTAAAGTATGAACGGAACGCAATAACATTCTTATACAGTAGCAAAGACCAAAGAAATAATGGGACATACCTGCAATACTAAACACATTACAAGGAAGAATGACGGACGACAACTTTATAGGCGAAAGTAAATATAAAAGATTAATAATCTTACAGAACATACTAATGAGCGCAAGGATGTTACGCAGTCTACGATGGTCCTCTGTGAATACCATATTATTAACGCTCTTCGTTTTTGTAACAAAAGAAAACTTTATTTTGGTTACAACAAGCTTCAAAGTAGAAAACACTCCAAGGTCGTAGTAAATCACAAATTGTGCTATCAAAAGCAGTCAAATTCAGACAGTGTGGCTGTGAATTTTTCCAAAAAGAAGAAAAAAATAGCCAACTACTACGACAAACTAATTGAAACAAACTATCAATTATATTCGGCGAAGTCGCGTTGCTTACGAAAAGGCAAATGAAAAAAAAAAACGAAAAAACGTCTCAAACAAAATAATCCGTCTTAACCGTTTTTCTGTACCACAAAGAACTTAAGTCACTTGCAATCGTTACGAGACCTACATTGTTAACATCACTACGGAAGATATACACTTCTGTTTAATCTGCCAGTTAGTTAACTTGCCGCTCGCAGAGACACGGCAGTAGCTCTTATGTACTGTAGAGGCAAGAAGCAGAGAACTTAAGGGTCAAGTAGCACCAAAAAGAACAACAATTTCTCATGCAACGTGCGTCTAAAATATTCGAGACTGAAAGAACTGCCCTTTTTTTAAGATTAATCACAAACGGCAGGGGACCAAGAAAAATTCTGCGTCACCTAGCGATGGAAGTATTAAATTTTTCGCTAACAAAATTTTCGTGTCAGCTTCGCCTGAGTTAGTAAGACTTTTCGATCTCAGACGGGATAGACGAACATAAGTTTTAGAACATATATACAATTATCTGTGAGGTGCTGACAAGATGTATATCCGGAAAATAGTCTTCACTTTGCCTAGCAGTCGTATATCATACATATCGATATTAAAATCATACATTCGATATTAAAAAATACGGCTTAAGCCAAATATAACTTCCATCTCGTTTCCCTTAAACCAAGAAGAAAATAAACGCGAACAGGTCGTCTTGAAATATCGCGTTTATTTTTATGAAAAACGACTTCAAAAACTAATAGAATATATGGTTCTTTTTCTACTAAATAAATCCCATTTGAAGCTCCATTCGATTAATTTAGTATTGGGTTTGGATGAATTGTGGCGCATGCCTCAGCTTCTCTTAATATTGAATAGACTGTTCTCAACAAACCGATGAATAATTGCCAAAATCATCCATTTCATCTCTAACAAAAAATCCATATTATTTTTAATAGGCGGTCGTCAACTTAAAACAACGCTTATCAAAGTTCTCTACCATTCCGATCATTCGTTACAAGTTGCAGCGGCTATGTTTTTTATTTATTTTTTTCAAATACTGGTTTATGATGGAAAAATTTACTGTTCAAGCTCAACATTGGCTTAAAAAGTGCTATAGCAACTGTTCTCCTTCGAAAGTCACAAGGTTTTCTGATTTCAAACGAAGTCGTACGAGCACCGGTGATCCGAAACGAGTTAAATGGCCAAAGGAAGCGATTACACTGAAAAACCTTCGGAAACTTATTTTCGTGACATTGCAAGAACTAGTTGCCGCCTTGAAGATATCAAAAGGTAATATATAGTTAGTATGAAGTTTGGATATAAGAAAACGAGTAATGCCTTCATTCAAAGCGCAAAAAATGTATGACATCATAAGTCGATATGTATAGGGCCAAAATTGCATGAGTTGAAGTTCGAATTGCTGCCCCACAGAGTGTATTTTCGTCAGATTTGAATCTGTTTATAAATCTCAAAAGGATCCTACTGTGAAATAGGTTTAAAATTAGCATTAGTGGAATTTGGGAATCTTAGGAAATCGTTCCATAAAAAAATCATCAAATTATTAGAAAAATAACGCAACTCTTGAAGAAGATTATGTTGAAGAACAAAAAAGTTCAATTTTATTAGAAAAATCTTTTCTTTTCGTTTTTTTTTCATTATCTAACCCTGAAACTTATTGACCGATATGTAGTATTAATTATGGATAATTTCGTAATCAATCGTATGCAAAGCTATTTTCTAGGTTATTACAGCAAAGAAGTCCTTTTGCTGTTTTTTTGGCAATTTTGCAGTCTTCCAAAAACATTAATTCTTCATCGATTTCATAAACTCTGGACAGTATTTTATGAAAATATTATTAAGCTCTTCTTCCGACCTATTTACAAAACTTCCTTTATTTGGATATACATCGGTGGCTCTCACGACATCTGCATACTTTCTTCTTCTTCGTTGAAGTTTTACAAAAGACTCGTATTGCCCTAGATGTGCACAACCACTTTTTTAGAGTGTACAAGAGTCGGTGCGCCAAAGCAGGGCATATTACGTTAGCATGGAGCACCAACTCCTATTTCAGCCAACATTGGTGCCGTATTTCTATATATTTTGATTCGATTAACAACTGCTTCTTTTCGCACTTATCGGTGCTCAGTTATTAAGCAATTTAATCCTTCAGTCCGTCAACATCATTATTGTGTCTTTGTATGTATTCCTATGCACATATGTAGACACTTGTCCTTATTCTCGCCATCTGCTACTATATGCTACCATATACTCCATACTCGATTTACAGATTACAGTTAGCGATTCGGATGTTGCTTCTGTTCCCAATAAATGGTTTAAAAATCCAGCGCATATTTTCTAGCTTTTTAACTTTTTTGGTATGATTTGTACTGAACTAAACCGAGTTATTTCAACGTCCGATGATTGGCGTGGATTGTATCTGGCAGTTACCACTGTCCCGACTAAAACCTTGTATCAATATTTGTTTCCATATTAGACATATACCTTTTTCCATGTACATTTTGTGACCAATCAGAATTTAAGAACTAGAATTAGAAGAAAATATTCCCATGTTCCGTGCCGTTATTGCTTCTATTCCGATACATTCACATACATTGCGCCTAACTTGAGTTTGAGTTGAGGAAGCTTTGCTTTTTTTCTTTTTTCCTGCTATTAATAAGGACGGATTGATGTCATTCTTAGTGTCCTTTAATTGTGCTTCTAACTGGCGACAAAAAATGTTTACTGTATGTTTCTGTGCCTAAGTAAACACGATGTACGGTATACGTCATTTAAAGTACCGCTGGATAGAAGCTTTCGCTTACCCGATTTTTGACGTTTAATATATGTCATCATCTTAGCTAAAAGCGTTTTGTGGTCTAGTGGCTTAGTGTGTTCTGCAAAAGTTAATGTTACATCTAAAGGCACTGTGTGTCACTAGAAATAATATTTTTTTGTTTGCAGCATATTTTAAGCTGGACATGGTGATCGTGTGCTTATATGACTAGTGTTCTATCAAAGCACGATCAAGGTGCCGTCATCAATATGATTAATTAATTTCCGTCCCTTTTGGCCGATCCAAATTGCCTGAATTGTCAACTGTTATGTTGTACGGTCCCAAAGTCCCAGAAAGAATCGATGGGGTACGCATTTTAGAACCGTAAGGAAAGGGACCTCATGTGGCTTCTCAATCGGACGTGTTATAAAGGCTTGCTTTTTTATTCTTCTATGGTCGCTTCTTCGACACTGTCAGCTGTAGATTGCTTTGTAGCAAATCCGAACTGGCACTTAAAGAGCGTTCTTCTAATCTATACATGGCCACCCCCTCAAAGCGTTTACCTACAATGTTCAGCAAAAAAACGGTCTCCAATACGACGAGCTATCCCATCCTTTATTGAGCTTGATTTTAAACACGCTGTCAGAATAAATATGGCCAGATCTGGCTAAATTTGTAAACATATCACTTGTTTACCTGGATCGTCAGTCTGTTCACTGAAACACCTTTCCAAGAATTGTACCCAATCAAACTGAATTCCTTATATTTACTAGAAGCTTCGAGTGCCTAAGGTTCTTCGTAATCATTTTGTATCCTTGTAGATATGAATTGTTTGTTTTTTTTCACAAACTGTTTACTTTTTCTTATTGCTGTTCTGATATGTATGGGGGCATCTCTTCTTTGATTTTGTAAAGTTCAAGTTGTCTTTTAATTTCTATTGTAAATCGTTCGCATTTCGATCTCACCCGTCTAATCAATATTTAATTGCCCGCCACCATAAATATTTAATTGCTGATATTCCCACACCACACCTACATATTGGTAGTAATCCGATAGTCAATTGGTTACTTTGACAGAATTTGTTTTATCCTTCTTAGCACTTGCCCATTCACTCAGTAGTCCAGGTCGTATATGATGTCCAACATTGTTAACTTGTTATTTTGTCTGAGAGGCAGGTATCCTGCGTATATCGACATATGTGTGCTGATCGCTTTGGCGGTGAAATTGAGTAAGGCATTCCACCAACTGTCCGGTCTCTTTTTTCGGTTTTATATGGACATTGATACCATTCATAAATTATTATTTCGATTTTGCGAATTTTTAAATATTTAATTTTTCTTACATCTAGAAACTTTACCAATTGTCCTACAATTTCTGGTTTAGTGCAATATTATGGTGCCTTACTAAAAAGGTGTCAATATTTGCTTCAGCTTTTCTTGAAGCTTTTTACAGGCTATTCCGAATTCTACACTTAACATATGTGTGCTACGCCTTCTTGAGGGCAAATGACTCATTGAATTTCACTTTTAATTTCAAAGGTTCATCAATTCTTCATATTCTGCAGTGTGATCTATAATTCTCCCTATGATACCTTCTTATCGTACAGTCTGCCAATGCTGCCAATACTTCTTCTACCTTCCTTATTTGAATATCGTCTTCTTTAATCCATATCGACGTGTTCATGATGATCCTATGATTCTTTTTATTGTATCAACTTCTCATGTTTTCAATGTTTTCTCGATTTTATCTTTAACGTTTAATTTTTTCCCTGTGGTTGTTTGTTTTTATTTCCCGTTTGGGCTTTGGTCGTGTTTTCTACTTTAGTCAGCTACTTCCAGATTGAATCCTTGTGGTCGCTGTGGCATTCTTTCTAATAACGCTGTTGAGTGTGTTTCATGAAATCCTAATCTATGTTCCATTGAAGAGAACTCTATCTATTACATGGGGCTATTCACTCTCATTATCAGTTGTAAATGGTTGACACTATGCCATTTTCAAAGGAACCTTTTAGCTATCATTTCAAAATTATTTTGTATCATTGAACAAAGTATTCCTATTTTAGTTTTAATTTTTAAAAGACAAAATAATATTGCATTTTCGAAAGCATGGAACATTTCCATTCACGTATCGACTAAATAGGTTATTGGGTGAAGAATTTCAAAGTGGATTGATTTCGCGGTGGCAAAAAGAGCAAAACAGAAATCAAAAAGTTTGCATATTTACAAAAAAGGTCTATCTGATGCGGAAAGTTGGCTGCTGGACCTGAGCAACTTCCAGTCACTTAACACATTAAGGTCCATGCTACAGTACGTCGCTTAAAAAAGACTCGTTCGAGTATCTACCTCAGTAAAATACATGTTTTAAGCAAAATCGACTATGGTTTAATCATATGCGGCAACAACGACAACGCAAATATCAATATTCTGAAACCGGTTTGCCTAAGTAGTCACAGGCAGCAGATGTGCTTTCTGGCAATACCCGTCAAGAATATCGTTGCCGGGAACGGTGTTCCAAGTTTACCAAATAGGGTCTATGAGTTAAAGAGCAAAATTATTCCAAAAACCCCTCAATTCAAGCAATTCAACACTCGGCTAACAAACCTATAGAGTAGCAAAAGATTGCAGACCTTTTGTACGTGTTAAATAAAGAAGTAAGCATCCCCCTAACCATTTCCTGAAGACTTGCATTTAAATCGCCGTGAGTCTTAAAACTCCTATCTTGTGATATTTTACTAGCACCTTACAAATATGCGCAACATCTGGTATTTAGAGAATTCATCGCAGAGAAAACTCATGATGGCATTCTTCTGTTCGAAGAGTGGCGAGTTGTCCGTTGCCTTGGCAGGTCAACATCAGGTTAGTCATATCTTACACAAAAGTCTTTCAATATTTAAAACCGGAGATAGAACTATTCTTCAAGTTAGAAATCCCGCTCCCAAGACCCAGCTCAAAACGATTTACATAACCTATAGTTGATCAATCATAAAAGCTATATCCGACAACCTTTGAATTCCAAGTGGATAACAATGGACAATGAATTAGGTAAGAAATACCACTACTACTTACCTGGACAAAATGAATATTTTTTTGGGTAGCGCATCGTTGGGTTCTTGGCAGTTGAACGATCAGATCTAGCACGAAGCTGTCGTCCACATTACTCTCATGTTAATTCTAATCGCGGCCTCCTACTCTATATACATAAACATTTGCAAAGATTCGACTTGACCATACTATTTCAAACCGCCAATCTATCCTTAAGTAATCTATCCCTCCAATTTGCAGAAAGGGGTAAGAGCTTATGATTAAATATATACTTGGTGAATGGCAGAACCCTTCCGAAAGGCCACAACTCATATTCGGAGCCCTTGAACTATGAACTTTTTAAAAATATCTGCGATACATAAATATACTCAACTTAATTAAATGGGCTTGACTAACTATGCAGTCTTATTTTAAAAGTGAGGTGGATAGTTTTAATAGCGTGTGCTCATCTTACATTAATCTAAGAATCTACTTCTTTGAGATAAATAGACCAAATAATACTAATAATAGTAACAGGAATCGAGAGTAATAAAATTAAAAAATTATAATTTAAACGATTGCACTCTAGCTATAGGTAGCCTTGCATTAGTCTTATTAGTATAACCTTTTCAATGATCTTACGATATAATTTCATCAAGTTTCAATTCAATATTGAGTCTCTTACGAATCGCAAATATTTAATCTATCATAAACGTTCACACGATCCTCGAAGATGTTTGTACAAAGCTCCAAGGTGATCCATAAAAGGCTTGATTGAAAGGTTCATTTGTACTCTACGCATATCATATCATATATATTTGCTTCTCAAACATATCGTAACTGTCAGTTTTATTAAATTTGTCTCGACAAGAAAATTCTAAACTCTAGTGGCTGCTTGATTTGTAGTCTGTAACCCTCAGGCGCATATAGGCATATGGTTTTATTATGACAATAAACACCGTGCAAAAAACGCTTCATTCCGACTATGACTCTCTCTTTATATGTAATGCATACATATGCACACACACACATACATAATTGCTTTCGTAACAAATAATTGTAGATATAATAATAACATGCTTTGTTGAACTACGCAAATAAAAACGCGTTTAAGTAATGCCGCTAACATTGCAACAGCAACTCGCATCTTTATACATATAAAAAAAAGATTTTAGTAAAACTACGATGTAATTACTGCACAGATTGGTACGAAAATTTGACATCAAAATTAATATCAAGTAATTGGAAGGACTTTAGGAAATGTAACTTTTCTAGCACTCGTGTACCCCATAGATGATCAATTAATTAATTATCGATGATCTTATGTGTATGGGGAGTATGTTCTAAATACTGCTTACGCCAACACTGTTGCACATGCAAAAATGCAGATAAACGTTTTAAAATCGCTGCGGATATATCTCTAAAAATTCAAAAACTCAGAGACAGTTCAGAGACCTTTAGAAAGAACTTTAAGTACAACTAAAAACTCCCGATTAGATTTTACTTAGATCAGACATTCGATGAAAATAGCGACGTTCAGTGTTTAAAAATGTTAAACGTTTATCATTTATAAAGGCTGATAGCTGTCTACCTCTCAAACATTTTGCAACATTACTATGACAACTATTTTTGGTCTTAGAAGTCCAATGATAAGTCATAATTAACTGGAGATTATTATACTTATTTCAGGAGTTGCTGGTTCAAAAGTAGTATTATGTATGTTATGTAAATGCCATCGTTATACAATCGCCTCCCGAAAAAAACTCTTAAGAACTTTTCTTTGAAACTGAACGAACTTGCTATTTTTCTGAGCAATGTGTCTTTATTACCCAAGTGTTGCCGGAAGACAAATGCGTAAACATCTGCGTACTCTTACTAATATCGCCAACAGCGAAATCAAGTTCTCTACGTAAGCCCAACTATATGTATACACATATATATTATTAACAAAGTTTTGAAATAAAATAAATTGCTCGTAGACTACTACTTATTATATAACGTCGAATAATAATTTAAGCATAAGTTGACCTTTATATTTAACTGCAGAAGCGTTACGATGTTGTTGAAGCATTATTAGCGAATAGTGCAGTCAGAGCCTTAAACCATAGTCGAGTACCACTCTTTAGTGATTCGTTTTCGTCGTATAGAAAAAGGACAAGCGATTGAAGCGATTGATTAACTTCTTAGAGTCCTTTTCAATTCAAAATTTCCATCGATTTTCCAATATTTTCCGGCATTCAATTATACTTAAATTTTATTGTAAGATTTCTTTCCGTTAACTATAATATATTAAATCGAATTGTTATTATTTATTATCTTCAAGTCAAACGGCTAACTAAGATTGCGAGAATATCAAGTCACGGCAATATTAAATGTAAGAACATAACTTTTTCCTATTTTGTCGAATCATTTAGGGTAAATTTAAAAATCCTATTAAGCGGCAGAATAAATAAAGGAAAACAGCTGATAAGAATAATCATATGTTTAATGAAATCAAATAAGAAATTTTGCAGAAAACAAAAAGCATTCGCAACAGAAAAACAGTGAACGAACCAACCACAATATATTCGATCACAATGATCGAACAGAAAATTAGGAATTTATACAATGGCGAAATTTTCCTCGCACTCTATATAGAATTCACAGTACAAATGCAATTCTATACGGAATTGAATCAATTCTGTGCAGCTGCGTAAATGATGGCAAATTTTTGCGTTACGGATAAAAATAATTATGCCAATCTTAGGTAAGAGACATGTGCTCTTGTTAATTCAAGTTGCAAGCACAATTTCTGTATGAATTCTGTGTATGGCTTTTGTCGAATTCTTTATCCGCAGTTTATATAGAGTGCGAAAAAACCTCACTGTTATTAAGAAGAACAAATCATTTAACTTTTAGTTAAGAGCAGCGCTTCAAAACTCTGCTTGTTAATAAATTCTCAGTTAAAGTTAACATAGGGTATTGAAAGTGACCTTCAGTAACCCATATCTACCCTGTGGCAATCACATATGTTCCTTGCCTTGGATTCGTTTTCGTAAATAATTGCTTTACGTATTTATGTTTGCCGAGCGCTTTTGCGTAAATGAAGAGATGTCGTAGACAATTTTAGAAATCATTAGACCTATCATATGCAAATTCACAAGGCGTAGCTGGCTTTAGCAAGCACTGTGAAAACGTGCGGGAAATTAAGCCAAATTTACATTATAATCATTGGTGAAAAACAAGAAGCAACTTTGTAATTGGACACATCTATATGCGTATATATAGTGAAAATATTTCCAATGCATTTCAACAAACACACTTTTATAATTCGAGAAACAGTTATTTCAAAATGCTCAGTATTTCATTATTAATTTATAAGAATTATATGTGTATGTTACATCGTGTATGTATTATGTATACGACTTGCATGTGCATGCATTGTAACAAGAAAGTATACAGAGTTGGCCTAAAAGGCTGGCAAAAAAGAATAGCGTCGGACAGATGTTTGATCGCACTTTCAATAGAGTGAACGAATCCAATGCATATAAGCATAATACGTAAACATGTACTTTTATATGTCAATATATACAATACACACACATAATACATATAATACATTATACGTATATGCACATATAGTAACTTTAATCCGTAATGGGTGTGTATGAACGGACAACAGAAATATATGCTGTTCCGTGTTTGCTGATTGTAGTAATAACGAGTAAATTGAATAAAATTTCATTAACGTGTTGCAGCAGATACAGTGGCTGAGGTGCAAATAAATTGCAAAATAAATATAAAGTGAAATCTCCATTCACCTTTTGGCACTTCCGCAAGACAAAATCGGACAAGATAATTTGTTGCATCCTTTGTGAGTAAACAAATAACACTACTCTATGATTAAACAATAATACTCAAATCGAATCAATACTGTGATTATTTAAAAGTATAATTAAAGTTATAACAAGAGCACAAAAATTTAATCGTCCACAGCCAGACAACATATTGTGCTATCAGTTACATAGCGTTTTATATCATACATATGTTAGACAAACGATCAATTTATATTATATATGAACTGCATTGTATTCATTTTTTTGTTTTTTAGATAAATGGACACTTACCTAGAAGTTTCGAGACAGCACCCTGTTGCGTAAGCATGTGTTGTGCTATATCATATCCACGCAATCCACCGAACCGTGATAACTCTAAGAGTCGTTGCTGTGACATCAATGCACTTAAAGCGGTCGGTGCGGCTGCTGTTGCCGAAGTGCCCGTAAACATCGGCGATTCACCGATTGGACCAGATGTAACCAAGCCAACTGAAAAACAAAACCTATGCATTAGATCGTTTACTATATGCTTTATGTATTGCTTTTTCAATACATCTGACATCATACGCTTTGAATTGCGCAAAAGTTTTCTATACGCATTGAAACATGAGACATTAAGGCTCGCTTATTTGAGCAAATATTTTCGCCTAACAACTATAGTGGGCCATGGTCCACCATTAAATCACTTCACTTCACTATCATACTGTTATTCATATAACGACTTTTCAAAATATGACGATGCGATCCAAACAATTTTCAATAGTGCTCGTCCTTGGGTCAAAGCAGATTAGTGTACAAAATTTCATTAACAATTTCAATCAATTTCTTAACAATTTCGGCCTGTAGGTTAATTAACTACAACAATATAAGACCAAGAGACGGATAGACAAACGTAGATATAAATAATATAATGTAATAAAAATTGGATCTATCTGAAGTCCTTCGTGGTGTTGCATATGTCCGCATAAACTTAATATACCATCATACCACAAGTTGTGTAGGGTACAAAAACTAATTGTTTTATCGAGTGAACAGTAAACGAAGAACGTACGCATTCAAAATAGGAGGACATGAGTCAATTACAAAAGAATGATTTCAAGCAATCTGCTCAAGAAATCTATTTAGCTCTTGATGAACTTAATAATTTGAAGGATAATTTATTAGAAGCTAATCCGTGCGTACAGATTACAAATGAAAAAAAAACAAAAAAATTAAGAAAATACTATTTGCCTATGTCTAAACTTTACGGACCCACTACTCTTTTCTTAAAAGAAACTAAAAAGAAAAAAAAACCAAATTTCGATATTCTGTAATATTAGGCGATCGTGGCCGATTTTTTCCAATTTTCCGACCGAGAGAAGAATTGTTATCACACAAGTCAACGGACAAACATCGCTAGATTGACTCAGGGTGATTCCTTGTGTGCACAGCACATATACTTCACACACAATATACTTCCACACAATATCCTTTGGTAGTGGTTATAAAAATTCTTAAAAAAAAACTTCAGATATATAAGCTTTTTGAAGAAAAACAATAACAGGTATTGATTTTTTACAGATCGTTTAGTTTTTCGTAAAAGTCCACAAGGGATGATTCGTCGTGTCAAAGTAGAAAAGCCTCAACGTAAAGTGGAAGTATTTGGTTAAGCTTTGATCAAACCTCACGCTTTAGTTTTGGTTACCAGTTTTTTCGTTTGAGTTATTATTGTTGCTTCTAATGCGTTCTCGCGTCCGCCACGTAATTTTGTTTTGTTTTAATATACTAAACGGGTTCCTTGCCATAAATGACTCAAATTTGGCATATCAGTTATCAAGCTAGAAGTTAAAAGAAAACTAATCATTCAAACACCCGGGGCGGATAGACGGAGATTCGTATCCATTAATAAAGTTTTCTTAGGATGGTTAAAATGAATTTAGGTGTGTCTGAAGGTTCGATTTTGGTTTCTATATATTTTTTGATAATGTTATGAATGACTTAACTCAGGTGCGAGAGACTGACGCGAGTACTTATTTTGCCTCTCAGCTGTGATCAGTGAACTACTCGTTCCTTTAAAACTAAAATAGACGAATGTCTAGTTAAAGTCAATAATTGGATGCTCAATAAGTCTCTCTCCGTAAATACCAATAAATCAAAAGCTGTTCTCTTTCACCGCTCCAGATATCGCAATAGCATCAGTCCTAATATTGAAATATATATATATATATCTTGAAGTCGTGGATGCGATGCCTTAAATTAATATGCGATAACACAATAAACCTTAGCCCCCATATGAATTGTATTAACGCAAAAATTTGTCGAACCCTGCGAAAGTTCTACAATGTTTACTTGTCAATCACCGTCAGACTTAAACTCGTCCACCGTCTTCTGATGCCGCAAATACAGTAATCCATTGAAGGGGCTACATGTATGTCCGCTATATAATCTCACTCAACTAAATCCATATTTTACAGATTTGGATGTGAGCGGAAATGAGCATCCATCTCCGTATACCTTCAATTGTGTATAAAGCCAGACGTACGCAGGCATTCATTAAAAGGTGGTCTCGTGAATTCAATGATGCTTCTATTACAAAAAGTCTGTTCATTGTGTTGGTTAGGCTAATCCTAGAAAATGCGTCAATAGAGCGATCTTTAAGTTATGAATTCATTTCATTGATGCGTAACATTTGGCTTATGATCTGCCTCCATATTAAACGTCTGAAATTGATAAATCTACCAATTCTTTATGGACTGGAAATTGTCGTTATGGCGCAGTAGGTTAATAGCTAAGCCTCGTCCCTTACTTTATTTAAGGAAATTAATATTATTAGTCCGAGGTGTCGAGGCACTATATCCCAATTAACATACCATTCTTTCGCTCCAACTATGAACTTTTTCACCTCTCTTACGTTGCTTTTAGAAACAGTAATGATGATTATCAATCGTTCTCCTTTTCTGATTCGGATAACCGAATCAAATTATTAATAATTCACTCGCCATAACTGTCATATAGTAATTATAGAAATTTGTATTGAATATGTATGGTTGTGCAATATAAATGACTATAAACCTACTTTTTTTTCTATTTTTTTTTTAATATTATTAGTGACATAGGAATTATTTATTTAAATTTAGCTTATAAAATAAACAGCTTTAAGCTCTCTTGCAGACCGGGCAATGGCTGGCTGGCTGGCTGGCTGGCTGGCGGGCTTGCTGGCTGGCTTGTATTAGTCGAATAAATGAATAAGTAAATAAAATTAGCTATGTATTTATAAAATCGCACGCTCATAGATCAGGTAACATCTTATGTTCGAATTTCCCTAAATTTGCCCTTTAATGATTACCTTGAGTTTAAATTTCCCCTTTATATTTTTGAAATGATCAAGTTTAAGTCGTCTCGCTTCGTTTAGAGGCGATCTCAGTATAGCAGATCTAGTAGGAAACCAAAATTGTCTTTGCAAGCTTTGCAGTTACACAATTAGACAAATCGAGATTGAATGTGCGACAATTGTTCGTTTCAAACAGCCTGCCGCGCTCAGCGTGAATATTAGTCGGTAAAATTAATCAATCCCTAGACATTGATGCATATTTTGTGTTTTGATGGGAATAGGGCTTTCGTTAACATGTCAGCTGTCATCTCGTCCATAATACGCATAATACGTATGTCCAGGTATTTACACGTGATGTAGATGGATTTCACCGCAATTCTCAATAAACATTGGTGCAGCTTACAGCTCTTCCAAAGCTCATCCGTAATATAACGTACGCAAAGTCGAAGGTGAACGACCACTTTATCCGGTTTCGCTTATTTCATATAATTTGCTTGCAATATTGGACGTAGCGACAGTTCGCTGTGTCCTGTGGAAGATCTCGAAACTTCAGCACTCCAGTCGGCATGAGCGTCCGGATTAACACATGAACCCAGTTAAGAGCTCCGAGGCTTTTGAACATTTGTGTTTAGATAGTGTTTTATCTGGGCTTACCGGCGTAAAATCAAGTCCACAAAACCGCATATGAATCGTTGCATGGAATGTCGTGTTGAGTTACTTGAAATTCTAGTATTTCCAGATCTCTAAATTTTTCATGAAGAAAAGTCTCCTAAAATTCCTCTTCATTCGTTGTATTATGCAACCATCCACGTAAATCGCTAGTAAAATAATGTTTCGGTTGCTCTTCTTCCAGTATCTACAGCTAGTTGTGATTTCAGATGTTGTTTATGTAGTTTTCCATCAGAATTTGTTAGGCAAAAATACCGCCGTTTTTGTTTTTCTCTTTTTAGTTCCGCTGCCTTCATCTAAGACCACATCCAGAAGTTTTATATATATTTGTTCGCAGATATCGTCATTCAGCCAGGCATTTGTTCAACCTAGTTGATGAGCGTTTAGTTCCAGTTCAACAGGGTGCTGCCAAAGCGATTGTATTAAAAAAAAAATTCATTAATCACTATGTCATGCCGATCTGAAGATGGTTTTGAATTTCCGAGACTAGATTAAAAATTGTAGATTAGTTGCCATCGAACTCGAAGTTTTGGTGCTGTATTACGCGAGAGTATTTGCAGCCGATACTATTGGTACGGTCTTTAGTTCAGTAACATTTAGTTCGCTTTTTATAAATTCCTTGTATATCTATGTGTTTGATATCGTATTACATGTCCGCTTCTCCAAACATTGCACGTCTTTCTCTTTCAAAGTCGATCGACTTCCACGTACTATTCTATTGCGCGGATCTTACAGTAAACTGTTACCTGGAAGCGTTCTTGATCATGCAAACAGTTGGAGCAAAAGTTTAAAAAGTGTAATGCTGTGGAGTTTTGCTGAATCTTAATCAAATCAGGTCGAGTTGAGTCAAGTCATTAAGGTTTGATTCTTATGCAATAATACGTTAAAAGGTGACAACCTTGTATTAAGTGTCGGCATGAGCATCATACGTTGCGGTGTTTCTATTCATTCCTTCAGGCACAGATCTTTATTACGTTGCATACTTGATTTCAATTTCGTTTTCAATGGGTTTCGTCCTCACATAGTATTTGAATTCATTCATTCATATATATCGCTTTTACTCTCCATTAACTTTTTCACATGTTCTGACTTTTTGCCATAGTTCGAAATCAAACAAGTGAAAACACTATAGTGGGCCACGGCATCTTACGCCAGCCTATAGATATTTATAGAACGACTTTTCAAAATAAGGTGTTACTTGGAAAGTGGTGGCAAACGTGGTCCGGTTCGAACCGTTTTCAATAGAGTTTGTCCTTAGGGACAGCCAAGTTGCCAAATGTCATCAAAATATCTCATAATTGGGGGCATTGGCTTGAACACAACAAAATAAGAGGGTTGGAGGACACATGGACCGACAAACTTAGATCGATTCAGAAAGCACTTCTAAAGCGATCCGTCCTTCTGGGTGTCGTCTACATCTCCACGAACTTAATATACCACAAGTGCCACAAGTGATGTAAGATATAAAAATATATATCCTGTTTGTAATGTTTATATGCTTCGGATAACCAAACTATAAACAACTTCCTGCTCAAGACACGCGATTCCATTCAGACTGTGAGTCTGTGAGTCCGATTAGAGTGGGTGTCTATATTGCAGTTTGGTGAGCAAGAGAAGACAAGAAATTTAGTGTCGATTAATCGATGAGGATGAGTAAGGGATCGAATAGAATGATTTGCTGAAAAGTCTGTCAACGCTCAACGATACTTTAAATCCATTACGAGAGGAGACAAATCCTGATTAGACCTCCTGAATATTTAAATATTGAAAACACGATTGACGAACGTAATTGTAATGAAGAGAAGCTTCGCTTCATTTGTATCAAAAATATTCGAAAGAATAAGACCGGTTGATTCCGGCAGAAGCTGAATCATCCGATATCAAGGAGGGTTAAACTAAATCCAACATCTTTCCCAAATCGTGATAAATTTGCCTTTTGTTTTTTCTGCTAACGTTTTTTTGGCAAACGTCTTTTAGTTAAATGCTTCCAAAGCAAAAATCAAATCACTGCACACGTTTTATTTAATACGATTTTATTTCGTACGATTAAATGGTGTGGCTATAGCGGTCGACGACTAGGGCAGATTAGTTAAGTGTAGCCGTTTTTCCGATCGATTCGATTAAGTGAAGAGGTAAACGAAGCAGAAGCTTCATATATTACTCCGTTCTACATTGAAAGGGGGTGTGGTGATATATGTCACACGGGAACCGTAACTTTTCCAGACAAGACGACAATTTTGATTTTTGCCAGAAAAGGTTTGCGTTTAGTATTCGAAGTTTGTCCGATATAGCTATAGATAGATTGGTTGTATGCAGGCAAGTACGATGCTTTCATCGTTTGTTGGTTTCGGAGTCAAAAGGCCATCGTTTTAAAGTTGAAATACATCAATGTCTCCATAAGGACAGTTAATGTAAATTAATTTCATCATGTAATAGGGTGTGAATTTAGGTCTCGAATCATTGGGACGTTTTGCAAATTTGTAATGCATGCGTTAACCTTATTGCGTTTTCTTTTACTTTTTTATATACACATTATTATGGATTCTTAGCTTTGTTCTCGCTATGCGCGCCTTTCTTCGTTTTTGAGCTCTGGCACAAAACTACCCCAGTTGTCGTCCATGGAAAACAGTTCGTAATATTTCACAAAGTATTTCTTATTCAGTCACATTGTTTTTGTAGCAACTTTTTAGCGCTATTAACGCCACGAAATGTTAAACATTAAGTCGCCTTTAAGCTCAAAATCTTAATATGTATGCCGCTGAGCATTTCATATTCGAGACTGTGCTTATTGCTTACTCTTAATAGAGTTTACTTTAACCAAAATACATGACCTCGTTCGGGAAAGCAATAGAGAGGTGTCTCTCTATATGAAAAGGCTGATCATGCTTTTTGCATGCATTCCGGAAGATTTTCGATTTAGTTTACAACTTTTAATATGCAATCACAAATTAATTCAGAAACTTACCTTACTTTACTTACTTACAGTCTGGCTAAACCGACTATCAAATACTCTACACAACTTCACTTCCTACAACTAGAATTCTTCACTTAACTGTGTCATGAAATCTTAAAAATTATATCTTATATATAAATGTTATATAAGAAGAAGACTTGCTTTTCATGACAATCTCGATATACGCTTACTACAGTAAATCTATATATATATTATTCACCAAAGCACTATTTCATCCTATTTTCCATTGTAAAACATTACATATCACATTTTGTTATCCCATATAAAGTCTTCTTCTTTTTTTGTTTGATTGGGCAGGGATTTAAAAAAGGATTCAATTCGTTTCAAATGTTTCAGCATCATTTCGTACGGCATGTCACCTTTTTGTGGCCGACGAAAGAGTTTTTCATATAACGACTTTTTAAAAAGAGATTTTCTACGGATAGCGATCGTCGTAATGATCCAGCCAGCTAGATTATCTTCAACATTGCGATTTGTAAATTGAACACAAAAACCCATAGAGAGATATCAATGAGACTGACGGACAGACGGACAGATGGATCGGCATGATTAAATCTCGACTCAAAAAATGATTCTACTCAGAAAACAGCTCTGCAACGGTTGCTATAATCGATATACTATAACATCGGCTATTGCTATATCAAGTTCTCTTGGATGTTGCACGTATCCATATAACTTAACACACTCTTCTCACAAGTAGTGGTATAGCAAAAATTTGCCTTGATCTTCGCATTTCTCCGCTTTGGTGGAATAATTCCAAATGTAACAAGTTAGAGTGCCATAAATACCCATAAGGTAAGTAAGAATATGTCGATCCATGCTATCAACTCGTAATTTATTGCATAGATTATCTAGCAAACTAACTTTGCTCCACCCTGTAACACTTAGAGATATACCTGATAAGCGAAACATATATTATTAGTCAGCGCGTTATTGTGAGTCAATTTAGCCAATTTGTCGGCTTCTTTCTGAGAAATCTCAAAGTCTGTGAAAAATCGAAACTGACGCGATCTGCAATCGTAATTGCGAGAATCAAGAAAAAAAATAAAATTTGAACTTTGGAATAACTTTGGTCGTAAAGATCGTAGACTACGAACTATCAAACTATCACCCTGGGGCATACTCATGATTGCTTTTGGATAATTCCAATCAAAAATACTTTTTCTAAGGCAACCGTAATTAAAGCGTAATATAAAATCTAACATACATAAAATCTTGTACATTTTATTGTGTTTACTTAAAAAATACCACAGGAATCACGAGAAGGTAAATGCGATTTTTGCTATATGCCGCCAGTGGACCTAATTCGTAATAATTTCATCAGTTTTTGATCATAACGTGGTTATGCCTACCAAAGCGTGTTTGTAGCGCTCATCTTAGAAATCGTTCCATCACATAACAACGGCAACGTTGTCCTATGACGATTGTGGCATCATAGGCTTCACTTCAAAATTTTGCGTTCATTGTCATCAATTAAATTGAAAAAACCGATGTATTCGTTTCAATCCACAGATACTATCTTTGGATATGACTCTCTGATTATTACGATTTCAAGCTCGGCTTAAAACGTCCAATTTAGTCATAATTTCTCCCTTCTTAACATCATGTCTACCAAGAGGTGAATTTAGAAAATTATTTAAATTTATTTAAGTACTCGCTATAGAAAAGAACAATACATATATATATATGTATATGTTAAGTCCGTTTTATATAATTACCTCTTGTCCTATCTTCTTCTTTTTCTTGATCGGTTTTTATTAAAATTATTAAAATATTTCTAATTTTAACAGATACTAACCGTCTCTATTCTTGTTCGTCTCTGCTCTGTGTGCGTCGTTTACGACTTCAAAAGAAAATGGTGAGTCCAAGAGGAGGTTTGTGATGCATTAACGCATAGATGGCTTCAAAACGTCGACAAAACTTCGCCCACACTCTGGCGTATTTAAAAGGCGACAAAATCAATAGAAATTTACGAAAAAGACCGTTACGTTACATATATACAATCAACAGTTTCTTGAAGACAAGAAGGAGTAAGTAAAGAAAGCCGCTTCTTAAGAAAATGAAAAAGTCAATTATATTGAATTCATTCATCTTTCACTCTATGTCAACTTGGACCTTAAACGACTAACTATAAACGAAATAATGCAGAACTAGGTTTCACGATGCGTGAATATGACGTCTGCGATTTCATTAAACACTTGTCTAGAAAATAAAAGATGTATAAAATGAAAGTATCGTCCATCTGCGTGTACAACTTTCGCCCTTATCTCAGGCAATTTACAGAACACCTCGCTGGAGAAATCCTTGTCTTTGGAGGCGATCAACAAATGATTCCATATTTGGATATCGTCATAAAAATGAAAGCACCTTTCGAACCAACAACAAGTCGTCTATTGAAGCCCGTGTTAATTGGACAGAGTAATATCTACTGAGAACAACCGGCAGGGCAGGACATTCGAGTTTAGAACTATAAACGTTTCCCAAGCGAGTTTTCCTATATGCGACCGAATTTCTTCATACCGAAAACTCGCCATAGCATGATCAGCTATCAATTAATTTTGATAGCGCTCATTAGCGATCACATCGAGCTTCCGCCATGAATATTCGTCTACTCTGGGTCATGGTTGTGCGCACTTTAGATATCGTACCGAATCCATCATCAGTTCATCAGTCGCAATGATATAGCAGCACTCTCTTTCGAATAAAGCAGCGGAAAATAAAGTACAATTTTTTTTTTCTTTTTGGCACAGTACTGTACCTGTCCAAAGCTCCAAGAAATGATTTCCGCATGAGTCGCCGAATAGATGAAAATCACGACTAACAAGTGAGTGTTTAGAGGTTCAGGCACATAACGACTAAGCTACGACCGTCAGCTTCAACCTATCCACCTCACTACTTCTTTCTGACCGATGCTCTCTTCGACGTACTCCTATGAGTAAATGGTCATATTGAAAATGAAAAATAAAGAAAGGCGAACACTTATTCAATAATCGCAATACTATCAAAAATATTTTCTTACCAACGCAATTGATGTCATAACGAAAATATTACATTAAGATGGCAACATCGTTAACATTGTACACGGGTTAAGTGTGCTATCATCTCTTCATTAATTCCTCATTAACGCAAATATTATTTATTGCCTGCTTATCAAATATTTTTTTACACATGCATGTATACACACACAGGCATACTTACATTTCTTTTAATATATGCGGTAATATTTCGCGTACAACTTTTTCATTTTATCCCTTAGTGTTAACATTTTAAGGGGGTGAGGAAAGGAGGAAAAAAGTATTAGTAAACACTAATAATATCATAAAGTTTAGAAATTATTTGTTAACAAAAAGACTCTTGTAGTCACGATCATTATCAGCTCTTCGCTCTTCGCTCTTCGCTCTTCTGCTTCCTCGTAAAAATCTTAAAGAGTGAAAAACGCTAAAGCGTAACACATGACGAAATGTCACGGTTAGGATTCGAAATGGATGCAGTTCATTCATTACGGAAAAGTAAGGACATTGGAAAGAATAGGTGAAAAGTATAGTTCAATTTGTGGCTAATCTTGAGCATCAATCACCTCAGTCGTTTTAATATACATGTATGTATGGTCACAAAATTATTTATTTTTTTTTTTGTAATTTGTAATAAAAACTAAACTGTAAAAGACATCAACATAAAGTTCTTCTTATTTTACTATGTCTTTCATGTAAATGGGCGCTTCTGAACTTCTGTAAAAATGTATTCCTGGGACACCAATTTGTGCCACTTCTTCATATAGATCTGCTTTCATTTGATCAATTTGTTGTCAACAGAGAGTTTGATTGTGTGTTTTCACTTTAACCTGGCGACGGGTTTTTCTCTTGGACGACCATGAGGAGTATCGAAATAGGATTCTCTTTTCCGCCGAAAAAAAAGGGACATTCCTGCCCAAACGGAGGATTGCTCCTGGCTTGATAATGCGCTGCCCATCAGACTACTGGGATGAATGCCTTCTTGCCGAAGAGAGAATAGCCCGCATCCATTTTCTATTTGGATATCTCAGGAGCAGTTGGGCTGCCTTAAATGGGGATTGTCCTACTCCTAGGGGCGTCAGTTACCGCTTATCAAATTACCTCGTGTCCCATCGGACACACAGTCAATGCAGGTGCTCGTATAAAACCAGTTTGGAATCTGTACTTTGTACAGCCAAGTTCATACTCAAACATCATTACACATTTTGTTAGCTGCAAGAGCAACGTTTGTTTGTGAAAAGCTTAGCTTAATTGTACGCAATAGTTTTTGTTTGTTGCCCTGACAAATATGGCAAATCGGAAACAACATTTTCGGCACATTTTGCCCGTTTTTTTTATTCGCGAAAAGGTAACAATGCCGCTCAAATAAGAAGCTATTGTACATGTGTAGAGAAGATTAATCGATACAATCCTACTGCCAAGAGTGGTTTGCAAAATTTATTTCCAAGACTATTGACCACGAAGATGTATCATGTTGTGTAAGGTGATTGGAAATGGATGACGTTGAAATAAAGACAATTAATTGAAATGAACCGCCGAATAACAATTCGTGAAATTGATAAGAGATTAAATTAATCGAACTTGATTTGATTGACGAACAAATTTACATACTGTAAGAAAATCCTCTTTCATCCTCTTTCATTTTGATAAAAAAAAAAAAATAAAATAAAATGATTTTCCGAACAATTCTACATTTGTCTAAAGGAGTTTGGCTTAAATAGAATGCAATGTTTATAACTGTAGGGCTAAACAAAGATCACTTAAAGCGGAAACCAGTTCATAGTTACAGCCATAACTTTATATTCCTCAGCGTATTCGTGATTATACCTAAGGTAGTCCGGAAATTTCTTGCCGTTTTTCCCTATGAAATAAAATAATTTGGTATTGGGGACGAATTAAGTTATGCCGCAATATCACGAATCGTCATGTGCCGATCAGCTCTAATTATAACATTTTGTTGGACGCCATCAATGCTATTTGGTCTACCAGAAAGCGGTAAAGGTTTCACCGAAAATTTCCAAAACAAAATTTCGCAAACCAATTTTGGCAAGTGCGTTCTGCTAAGCGTATTAGTTCCATACACCGCACATATTTCTCTATGTGCTTATGACACCTCTTTTACCTTTTTTGAAATAAGTAAAATATTTCTTATATGGTCACTTTGATCTGCTACAACACAAAACGATTACTTGGAAAATTTTTTACAAAGTAAAACTAAGCCGGCTCCATGTAACTATATATGCCTTTAACCCTAATTATCTGCCTAGCTACCAGGAAAAAGTTATTTTAACCTAATGTCGAGAAAAACCGCAAGAAACTTTCTGGACTAACTAATAGTAATACTTTGGTGCTTTTTTCTTTCAAATTTGTTGCAAAACACCAAACATTGGAACACTTTTAATCAATTCCGATCGCTTTGAAGTCTCTGATGCAAAGGAAGTGAGCTCAATTCGCATTAACCATAGGCTCCATATCCATAGGCGTTTTAAGAGACTGGATTTCGAAGACTCAAATTTATTCAATTAATTATTTCGTCTCATTAAATGCATTTCGGTGCAATTTAATGCCCATTACATTTTGTTTTTTTCTTTTTCTTTCTTAAATCAAGGAAAAAACGCCAGCAATCCAATATTAATGGATTACAAAATTTTAGGGAAAAATAACGTGGACATTATCAGGAACGTTATTAGATCATAGAATAAGCCCGAGTTGAGTTTTTTTTTTTTTTTTTGGTTTCTTCGGTTTAACATTACGGCCGTTCAATCCGACCGAGGGACGCATCTACTCTGCATGACCGAAATCGCCTCTCATTATCAGCTATACGCTATAGGGCGTCTAATTATTTTGAATTTTACAACACAAGCGCTCATGCCAAAGTCAATCGAGTTGATAGCTCTCATTATGTTTATTCCACAATCACTGCATAGGATCATTATTGCCATAATTTATTCTGTGAGGATTAGTATTAAGCACATGAGAAAAGGTCTTAATAGTCGTTATGGAATCTTTGGGGTTATCTTTGATACTAAAAGCTAGAAGTCTAACAAAGCATTAAGGAATTTATCGACAAAAGATATAGATATTTTCCGTTATTCAACTATTCTTTAGAATGAATAACTTTATCAGCGCTAAGTGATTTCTATACGGCGGCAACTGGACGTTGGATTGCCAGAGCAGATTACGTAGGCAAAATAGCATGTACTGTTTTTGCTAGGAATCAATTCGTTTACAATAAAGATTATATTGCAGATCCCGTCCATATAATGGAGGCACATTTAAACACTCATTAGCTGTGTATAGAGCAATCTAGCAGTACAAGCGACGCGAAACTCTTTTGGCTAAACGCGACGCGAAACTCTTTGGACAAACTTATACTTTTCGTGCATTGAAGATTTCGATGAAACAGGAGTCCGAAATCAGTAATTAAACTAAGTTTTTCTAATTGCAATTCTATTAAACGCATAGGGCCGATAAAAAGCCATGTACATACGTAGATTTGTTAATATATAAGAAACCATAAGTTAATGAAGCACTCTTTGTAAAAATCGTTAAGGTCATCCCGAATCTAGAAATAGGATTGACTATTAGACATCCTTTAGATATCGTTAACATACATCAACACCCGTGAAAGTTTTATGACCCTTGGTTTGTCGAATAAAACGTGACCCAGACGACTACATCGAGGAATTCGAAAGACAGGGCGACTTTAATTTAATATATATATACTTGGTCATAATAACTGGAGCTTTTAAAGACTGGACAAAATAAATGCTATTTGCTTCTCCTTGCAATGATAAATATTGGCTGAATATGAGTGAGATATTTTTTTGGAGCATTGAACCTTTATTAAAATAAAATAATCAAAGGGTTGCCCATCGGCTCCTACATTTTCCTGAAGCTAAGTCGGCATATTCAGATTTAATTCGATAGCACTTACCGATCAGACATACACCTCCCGCGCTACTGGGCCACAACCTTTATTTCTCTTTCCCTCTCCCTTTCTCTCGTTCTTTCTCTCTCTCTCTCCATTCTCTCTGACCGCCTAACTTTTTTTATATGTACAGGGCATTGACTGGCAGATCCCAGTCAAAGAAAAAAAAACAAACCTTCTATCGTTTTGGCTTTTCCTTCACGTATTACATTGATACAAGAAATACTTTCGACAAGAGAGAACATTTTTGGATTTCATCATAAGAATGAGAACGCTGCTGAGTTAGACAATCCAACAAGAGCTAGTCGAGAGGTGTAAGATCTGGGGAATTGAGAGGGGAGGAAAGTTCTCTGAATGTTCTCATCTCGTATGGCGTAGTGTTAACAATCTGCCTTCAATAATCAGCTCAATTGCGTTAAACGTTATTCTTTGGGTTGGAATACCCGATGGCGACTAAAACGATTAAAAAAATGAACCCTACAACACAGAGCAGACACTTGACGTTGTGAGTACTCGATTTTAATGGTTCTTTTTCAGAATTTCAAGCGCTCCTAATAATCGCAGTGTACCCGTTTCTCATCATTTCTCACGATTAAGGCAACGCTTGATGTATACAAAGCTTTCAAAAAAAAGTATGTGCGTAGACTTCGGCGAGAACCTATACACTGTGATGTTAAGCTTAAGATAAAGCTTCAAGAAAAAGATATTATGCAGTAGTGATTAGTATGAATTAATAACAGTTACGCGCTTCCTATCCTTGCGTCTCAAAATCCAAGTCACGCATCCAATACTCAAGGCAATGCGGCAAACTAATGGGAAATAATTCGAGCTATAAACAAAACCCTTCTGTACAAAAATCAAACAAATCTATTTACAATATTAGTAGATTCGGTACGATAATCTCGAATCGAAATATAACTAAGGCAATAACAAAACAAAACCGGGATGGGGAGATACACGTTTCAAATGTGCGCATAGAAGAGTCGACATTAAGTGAAGATGCGAATTTTAACTTCTTAACATCTTAATGTCACGCTTTAGACTATAGAACAGACTCAATTGCTTCCTACACACATTAATATGAGGTCGTTTCCACCTCAGAAAAAAATTGTATATCAAACGCATATAACCATAGAAGTTTCTTTCATCATGTGTTCGAACGTTTCTATAGTTTATTTATGTTCCGCTAGATAGATACAAAATATTTGCACTTGATTCTATTCACAGAGTATTTACATGAAATAAACGTAATCGAAATAAAAGACAAATTTCGTAAGCATTTAAAACAATAAGAAAAAAAAAAAAAAAAAACAAATTATTTAACAAATTACTTAAAATGTCTATCGATAAGAACGTATAATAGTAGTAGTGGTAGTAGTAGTGCTAGTAGTAATACTAGTAGTAGTATATATGTAATTATAAAACAATAAAACAATGCTACACGAAAAAAACATAACCATACATGTTTACTGTGTAGCGTAGTGTTTTTTTCATTTGGAGAAAACCAATGCAGCTTTTTATGGAAATTATTTAACGCAGATGGATATGTTCGCATTTGTGTTTGCGTACGTATGCGTGTGTTAAATATGTTGATATTATTAATAATTCGGCGATTATTTTAAAGTAAATCTTAATTAATTACTCGAAGATTCTGCGGCGTTGTTCTTTCGTTTTTTTTTTTTTTTTTTAATTCAATGAAAGTTACAAGTTACAGGTCGCTTTAGAAAAGTTATGCTGATGAAAATAAAAGAAAAATTATACTAAATCAAGTAAGGTAACGCATTTAATAGTCGATCTTTTCCAACTTTAAAACTTTAACTTTTGCTTTTCTTATCTTTTGCTAGGAATACTCAAAAACTTGCCAAAAAAAACAAAGAGCGCTCAGTCGGCAAGCACATACACTTCTCACGGGCCTCACTTCTCTCTGACCCATGCGTGATCTGGTCATATCAAAAACAAAAATTGATAAAATATTGCCCCTGAAGGATAAATGACAGAAATCGGAAATTCATTAAGTTGCTCTTTCTAAATTCAAAGTTAACAGTGCCGGCTAGTTGAGTTGAGGAGGCAGTAACCAGGTGAGAAGCGAACAGTCAAAATATTCGAAATGCCTTTTTCTACTATATTATATAAACGTAGATTATCGAACAGCAACAGCAGTGTTTAAAATTATCTATAAGCCAGCGCGCTATTCCCAAATGTTTCGAATATAGTATGGAACCCTTTGTGTCGACGACTGTCAAAAAAACGGTGGTCGCTTGATAGCTTGTTCCAGTGCAATGGAACGAAAATCGAGTGGGTAAAGTTTGCTCCTATTCCTTATAAGGCGGCACAATCGCCTACGACTTGTGCGATCTGATTTTAAGCTTGCAAGAGCTTCCATGTTAGCATCAAATGCACCTCTCATAATAGTCAGGCATTTCTTTGACGCGCTATATTTTAATAAAAACTTACATTATTTTATAAATTTATGAGTGAAAATTATCTGCTATTTTTAGGTTATAAAAATGAGAAAGGATGGAAAGCGGCGGAGTCAGTTCTCGATCTTAACGAAGTCTTCGGTGGGGGCACAATCAGCGAAAGTCGATGCGGGGAATGGTTTACCCGTTTCTAATCTTTTGACACTAACTGGGAAGATAAGCCAGAAAGAGGTCGACCGTTGGATTTCGGCGACCGGGCACTTTTGACAGCCGTGGTAGGGGACGAAAGCTTGACAACTTGAATGCTGGCCAACAATTCTAATGGGGACGGTCCAACCGTTATTCGTCATCTCAAAAAGCTTAGCTGGATGGTTCCCGCACGAACTCAGCGACAACAATAAAGCCGAACGTGTCCGAATATTCAAGAACGCTTGATAATTATGCACCAACCTACTATATATCGACTTTGTCCGACGGCAAGACTGTTCTCCGATTTAAGCGAACGTAGATGTGACTACCATCATAGAGATAACCATTGGCGTCCCATTAGCTACAAACGGTTTTCCTTGCTTATAACACCGGCATATGAGATCAATTGCCTTTCGAATAATATTTGAATATTAATTAATTTCAACATTCATGACAGTTACTGACACTTCATAACTTCTAATAGATTTTTAAAATTCCTAATCAAATCCAAAAATTGCATTCCCTGCTATTAAAGGTGGGGTTTTACTCGTAAAAGATTGGACTTTAATTTAGAAAACTCGTCATTTGATTGCAGGGATATTAGGAATATTAGCGCGCTCTTCAAAAGTATGTAAAAACCCTTTTCGCATTTTAATCCGTCTTTAATTTTTTTTTTTTTTTTTTTTTTAGATTTTATGCGCACTTTATGTTCAGATGATTTAACTATTGGTTCTTCTTGTCCAATTCTTTATCATTGCTTTCACGGGCGAATTGCCTTCATTTTTCGTCTTGTCTCTCCATTACTAATGCAAGTTTTTAATTGGCGAGCGATTAAATCATCTTCTGACAATTTGACTAAATATCGCGTCTAACACAGTGCCTTGCCAACCATCTTCGATCCTATCGGCCATTGATGCGTTCACAGGAATATAATTTATCATTTATTTATGTTATATTACAATGAGAAAGCCAACAAGAGAGAAACAAATGGAAGACAACAAGTGTGATTAGTGCGATAAAAAGCACGTCGGTAATGCCGTTTACGCGTCATGTGAATATAATTTGTAGGTAAATAATGACTATTGCCCACGAATGACTCGCGTCGTCGCATAACGGATATACTCAAAGGTGAAAATACGCTGACACGAAAACGTGTCGCCTAAATTTCAGAAGAAATTTTTGATATGAGCAAAATCTTAAAAAACACACACACACACAAAAGAAAATCATTTAAAATCAAAAAACTGAATTGAAAAGTCCAAATAAAGAAGTGTAAAAAATTTGAAAAAGTGAACTAAACAACAGGGCTGTTAACTGAGACACTACTGAGGAAACTAGTTGACAAACAGTGTTCATGAGACTTTTATTTCTGAATCGTATACAGATGCTTCGAATTGCGAAAGGAATCGATTGTAACTGCAATCGGATCGCATCAATTAATATGCAGTTTAGAAATAAGTCGACAAAATGTAGAGTTAACTCTACGTTAGCTCTATGTTTAAGAGGCGAATCTGGTGGTCGAGTTAGAGAGTTAGATATCCGTGAATGTAAACTATTGTAGATTTTAAGAAGGAGCGATTGCGTCAATCCTTCAAAAGGGGAATAGAAGTTCTTGCAAATTTACCCCACACATATAGAAGATAAGTGAAATTCTTGAGAGACTTTCCGCATCGAATTTGTTAGTAAAAAAAACAATCAATTTTGATACCTTTATAATATATCAGGTGTACATATATGAAATGACGATTTCAGAAGCAGATGGCTAGCGACAAGTGTGGACGACATACATGTCTGAATTTGTGATTTCTTTATACCTTGGACATGCGGCCGCCGTAACCACCTACCTAACAACGAAGATATCGAGTGTTGTGACAAAAGAAAAAAGAACAATCGTCGAAAGCAGTTCTTCTTCGCTTGCGTAATACAAAGCAAGGCGTTTTTGCATCGTACCGTTACTGTAGGTGAAAAGGGGACTTACACTGAGAATCCCAGGTGGAAAAATTCATCAACGCGCAGCTGGTGCACGTGTAAGGCGACAATATTTTGTATCTTTGTTTAGTGGGTCCACAATGGTGTGTTCCGGTAAAGCCTGGTGAAATGGTTTGTAGCAAACGCTGCTGACAGCAACTAATCGACCCGAAAGATTCGCTATTCAAAAGGCGGCCAGATTATTGAGAAAAGCCATACAAGATCATTTTATTACACGACATCTATCCATCCATCCATCCATCCATCCATCCATCCATCCATCCGCCTATGCACAACCGTTTCGTGCCGCAGTGACACTCAACGCGGAAGTGCTAGTCTCTCCGTTGTACTCACCAGACTCGAATCCGCCCGGTTACCCCTTGATTGAATCGGTGAGGACTTTTAGAAGCGTGGCTTCCATAAGTTTCACGAAAATTTCTCGAGAAAAAGTTTACTCAACGTTGGAGCAAACCTGAAACAGACTATCTTTTTTCAAAAAAAATAGCAAAACAGGTATTTTCACACTTGACGGCTTAATCCCGATTATAAGACCACATTGAACATTTCTAGTCAATTTAACTCAAATTCAAATGAAAACATGGGTAAAAAGAAATGCGTCCAGTTTTACAAGCACTAGTGCACTGGAATAATTCTATTTGTAACAGTCGGAAGTACCCATTGAAGACCGTTCAAAACAAAATTTATTTCTTCTCTTGTATGAGGTGAGATTGTGAACCGACTCATATTTGTTACTCTCCTGTAAGAGTTTTAAAAGCAATTGCTATTAGGACACTTGTTCTTGAAGAACTAAAGGGAAAAAACCAAGTCCTAAAAAAATGTAAATATGTGAAAATTGATTAAAATCGATTATATATTGAATTGTTTTGATATATTGCAATTTAAATATTGTCCTGTTACATGCATATATATATATATATATATACATATTTCTATATACATATGTCTATATAGAAAAAGAGAATTAAAAAATCCATAATAGATCTTGATTTCTTCGTAGATGATGAGTGCTAACAAGATTTGCTTTTGAACACATTCGCATAGTTAGGTGTCAAGTATAAAGTATGACATCAAATAAAGTTTCATTTTCTTTCCTCTCAAAGAATCGAAGAAATGGTCGGGCAGTATGAACTTGGGTCATATCAAAGACTGAAAATCGTTATATAACGTAAATATTTTTGAATTATTAATCGATGAATAGGAAAAGACATAATAATATACACATATATATATATGTATATATATATATATATATATATATATTTCTTTCGGGTACATGCATATATACATACACTTAATGTCATTAAAAAATTTGCAGCCAATAAGACATAGGTATGTGCAGAGACATGTATTGTATGTATAGAAGCTAATAGATATCTACGCATGGAATACGCATACATAGCCATCAGTTTGAATTTGATTGTTTTTTTATATATGTACGGTGCAAGCGCAATATCGATATCTAAGATTCAATACGGTTTGCTGATGAATGCCATTAAAGAAATCCCCATAGATAGATAAACACATCGATAAACACATAAGTAACATCGATTATTACAAGTTACATACAACATACAAAAAGTAATATAAATGATAGATAATCTAAAGAAACGTTGAACCCTATGATAAATATGGAGATTGTTGGTCTCTTGCGACAGTGTACATAACTGTGAATTGAATGAAGAATTTTTGAATGAATAAATGAAGTGAACCCTAAAAGGCTCAAGACTTTTTCGATTATTTCATATAGAAAAACCACTTATGACCATATTAGCCATATCAAGCTATAGCATTTACTCATTTAAGATTTCCTTTATAGCTCATCGATGAATATTCCCTCACAACTTCCGTTCTAAAGACTTTATCTTTTAAATTAGATAAAGAGATTTTCAATCTATAAACTATTCTGTCTGTCATGCAGTTAGTGTTAGTTCTAAGGCTTCGTCTGTGTAAATCAGCAAAGGGGTTCGGCTTTTTTGCCATAACTACGATAAATAGATAAACGATTAAACATGACCGACCAGGCAGAATCGCAAACACAGGCTGATCGATAATAAAAATGCATGCACTTTGTCGTAGAGGTGTCGCAAACAGATTTGTTATACTTGTTCCGCCGTTAATGGTTATAAAATTTAAACTGAATAGCAAATACAATTCGCTCATTTTATTCCAGTTCAGTAATTTAAGCCGTAAAGTAATATATGTGACCCCTTTCCCTTCATGTAAAATTTAACAAAAAAAAAAAAAAAAAAAAAAAAAAAAGTGCATTGGAAATCATTACGTTACGTAATAGCTTAAAATTATTTTGAATAAATTTAGCGACAACTTGACATTCATTGAGATAAAATGCATGGGTGATGAGTGCGTTGCGTTGTTTAAGGAATGATTTGTATATATATACGCATTTGTTTGCTTTCACTGATAATTAACATTAGCCGTCGGTATTGTGAACTTACCATTAGTAGGCATTGGGGGAATAGAACCGACACTAGCAGCGGTCGGAGCACCAACTGTTGGAATTCTTGAAGGTTCCATTTTCCAGTGCGATGGAATGTTAAAGTTAGCTGCAACTATAGATCCAATTTCCCGACTAATTCCCGGTTCAATCAACATGACAATTTCATTTGGTACCACTAACTCTATTCAATTCCATACACTCATCTATAACGATAACAGCTGGCTACAGCAACAGTAACGACAACGACAACGACAACAACAACAATAACAAGAGTAACAAGATCACAACAACAGCAACATCACAATAATAGTAAGAATAATAATAATAATAAGAATAATAATAGTAACGACAACAACAACATCAATAACAGCAACAAACACTTCAATTTAGTTCAATTGTTGACGCCACTTCCTTTATGCATTAGTTTTTTATACTTTTTCTATTTTAATTTTTTTTATTTATTTTTTATATTATATTTTATTTTAATTCATTTATTTGTATATACATATATACATATGTGTGTATATATATATTATATATATATATATATATATATGTATATATATATATATGTATGTATATGTATATATGTATATATGGACATATATCTTTTTTCTTCCACTATTTGCAAAACAATAAAAAATACATAATTTATGAGCTTGTATGAGTGTGAGTGTAATGTGTGCGTTTGTGTGTGCGTATTTGTGTGTGTGTGTATTTTCGTGTTTGTGTGTGTGTGTTTGACCGTGTGTTTGTGTAAATATATAATGTATTTAAGTATTTTTATAGGTGTGTGTGTGCGTACATTAATTTAATTTTAATTTGAATCAAACATCGAAACACTATTACAGAAAATTTTACATTTATGTACGTTTTTTACACATCCGTTCACTGAAAGGCACAAAAAGATTTTTCTTTTCTTTTTTTTTTTTTCTTTTTTTTATTTGTTTTTTTTTTTTTATTTTTCCTGATTAACTTTTTTAATTCAATTGTTTATAATCCCGTCAAAGCGCAACCACGACCCAAACACGCATCCATCGGTTAGCGTACTGAACTGGCCACATTTGCTCTGCTTGAATTCAACAGAAGTCACTTGGCGACTTTCCCCCCGCAACCTTAATTATGTTTGTATGTTTTATTATATTCTCATGAGCATGTGTGCGTGCGGATCTGTTTGTTATTCTCATTAATTTGGCTTTTGTCGTCTGAGTGGTTTTCAATGCTCGCTCACTCGATTTCCACTACCACTACCACTATCACTACCGCTACCACCACCAATACCGGAGCAGTCTTAAACTACTGAAACGGTTGTCAGTTGACAAACCTCACAGTAATGGCGCTTGTTGTTTCGCACATCATGCATATAGTATTTCTTACGTTAATGCCGTTGGTTTCTTTTGTCAGTTAAAAGTTTTTTAAAAAAATGCCCAAGTATGAAAGGGACAACACTAGTGATACAGTAAATAGGCCTCTCCCACTAATGACGACAGCAATTACCATTGTTAAGGATTTCCAGTAGGCAGTGCCCATTGCACATGCTTGCGTCCATGAATGCCAACAATTCGGTTTTTCGTGTTTGTGGTTCATTAATGTTCGAACATATAAACACTCTCTCGTACCCAATATTGCCATATATATATATATATTACATATATATATATATATATATACATCTATATCTATATATATATATATATATATATATATATATATATATAAAAGAGTATTAAATGTGTTCTTAGGAGAGAGCACATACATACGCACATGTATGTATATATATACAAATGCAAATATATACAAATGCATATATGTATATATATATATATATATATATATATATATATATATGTGCATAAGCAGTTGGTCTCACCTTTTTGCTCGCTCATACCTACACTGTGTGGTTTCCAATCAATCTAAATTGTTATAGAATTGTTTTCTTTGTTTAAGTTTTACAATCTTTTCTCACTTATCGAAACAACGTATCATTACATAAATACATTCGCATTTATACATATGTATGTATGTATGCATGCATGCATGCATGCATGCATGCACTTATCTACAAACATACAAGTTACATACATAAATTTCAGTTAACTTTCAAAGTGTTGTACCGACGTTAGCGTACAAACATGCATACATATACATAAAATCATATATCCCTACAGATATACGCATATGGATACACGTATACATATGTGCAGGCATGTATACATATGTAAGTATCCAAAACATTTCGTCTATGATTCGTTATGTATCCACAACAAGCTTATTTACATGCAAATGTGTTGAGGAGAAATTGCAGAGATGTAAATTGATTAAAAAAAAAAAAAAAGAAAGAAAAAGAAAAACATAAAAACACAAAAAAGAAAAGCATGCTTTAAGTTTTTACTTTTTTTTCTCTTATGAAATGTTTTTAAACTAAATTTTCAAAATGCGCGTACTTTGCATGGAAATAAATTGTTGATATACGCGCGCGTGTGTGTGTGTGTGTGTGTGTGTGTGTAACATTTCGTAATACTTGTGTAAATTCTGCTCATTAATAATTATTACATATTTTCTTGCATTAATCTAAATATCGCAAAGGATGTTAGCTATCGAGTTTCTTTGCATAAAATCGCTTATGCGACTGACTATACAATAAGTAAGCGCATCAGTATAACTGTTATAATCATTGCAAAAAGTGCCCCCCTAAACTTATAATAGATATCGTTAGTATCGTTCGTGTTCCCTTTTCAGATTTCGCTCATTAGGGAATAATAAAAATGAAATATTTTTTTCAAAATTTTTATATAGAAAAAGAAAATAAAAAAAAATTATTAATATTCGGATTTTTTACATATGCAAACGTAAATCTTAAGATATATGAAAAAAAAAAAAAAATTACTTTTAAAAATATTGCTTTAAGAACTTTCCACGTTTCCGCGAGCATGACAGGACTGTTTATGAAATATTTCTCAAACTCAAAATATCATTAATACGCCTCCACGAATGCAATAATTGGAAAATCGAAAATCGATTAAATTCTTTCAAATTTCGTCTTTTTCATAATCATTTCTCTCTCTTATATAATTCTTCAATATTTAAGGGATCGTTTAGGATAATAAAGAAAATTTGGAAAAAAAATGTTAAGTCAATAAAAGTGAATTTAATGCCAATATTTCGTTGTGTTGAAAATATCTATCGAGGCGCATTTAGCATATAAAGGTTAATAACGCTCTGAGGATGGGAGGGGAAAAAGCGCATTTTCGATGCTTATCGCTGTTGTATTTGCGAGAAAGAAGAACGCTTTGCATTTTCACAAAACAATATATACGGAGCATATATTGAAGCGTGCCTTGAATGGAAAATGTTTTGCTAGTGTTTCATATCTAAGAAGCTGCCCGTACTATTAGTCGACTAGTTTTCACCGGTATCGGACTTTGGACGTAAATTAATCAAGAGCCTGACGATATTTGAAATTATAAAAATGATTGGTGTTTGAGTGACGCGCGAAATGAGCGAATAGAATTCAATCGACATGTGCAGAAATTTTCCCCCACTAATAGTTGCCAGTCGCCATAAAGATGATTCGATCAAGGAGTGCCTCCAAATATAAATAAACGCAAGTAATCGATCAAGAGCGCATGAAATTGAAAAATAGGCGCTTAAGGTCCACTAAGGCATCACATATGATAATAATAAACTGTGTAACTTGTTTTCTTATCCGATTCCAAGCTAGGTATTAAACAGGCAATGAGTAAAAAGAATTTTGCAACTTTTATAATTTGTGTGTGTGTGCCTTTGTCAATTTCCAATTTAGCGTAAAAAATGATTAAGAGATAATGTGAATTTTATACAAGACTGCAACCAATAGCTAATTGTTCGATATTTATAGACTATGTCGCTCAAGTAGAGAAGAGCTCCTTTACTAGCCTTTCGAGTTCAAAGTTAGAATATTGACCAATCTAAACAAAATATTATTAATGCATACAAAATTTTTAAATATATATGTATATATAATCTGAGCTAATCAATCACGCATCAATTGTTTTATGTATGTAAATAATAATAAAAAGGGCTTTTGATCTTTGATCTTTTTACTCATTCATGCTAAAATGCGTTTTTAAAATCGTGTCCACTAGTTAGCGGCTAAATGATTCTCAACTGAACGCGCTAATGAAGTTTTAGATGACAACTAACAAATAACAACTAAAAGTTGCTAACAATTTAATTCGCAAGAGTTTAGTTCAACTTTTTTTATTAACTTTCAACAATAGGTTCTCCGAAACGCATTCTAAAAATTAATCGACTCAACCCTTTTCCAATAAGGCTCGTCCTTGGGCCATAATATCTCACTGTATAAAATTCCATTAACGCGACAACGCACACACAAACTATTTAACACACCGGCAAAGTTAAATCGATTTAGAAAGCAATTCTGATGTGATTTGTTTAATAAACGGTGGGCGTTGTACACATTCGTACAAACTGAATATATCGTTACAACACAAGTGGGACAACATGTAAGCAGTTGCGATCTCGTGTTGCGCCTAAGTATTAATATCTAAATGTCAATTTCATATTTTCCATTGAACTTTTTAAACACTACGATTAACACTACGATCCAATAGATCCGTCAATAACCACCTCTTGTGGCTACTGTGTTATTACATGTATCCTTCAGATGCTTTGTTACATTGCTTACAGTAACTAGCTATCTATCCTACAACACGCGGGATACTTTTTTTACTCTCTTTTTTTTAGATGGAATTGTTTTTTATTATACTCTCATATATAGAATGTTATCCGTAGGCTTGCAATGTTATGCCACGTTACACACAATACAGGCTGTTTACGCCTACAAAGCTTGTAACATATAAAATTTTCTCAAATATAAGTTATATATATATATATATATATTCTATTTTTTTAATCCTTCCGCGTTTGCTAAGATCCTTTGTAAATCAAAAAATGGAGTCAAGCTAATTTTGGATATAAGCTTATAATACTGCGTATCCTCTAATCAATGTTCTAGGCATTAGTTAGATCATTACAGGAATATTTTATATTTGGTTTACTTCCTATCGTTCCTATACTGAATCAAATGAACGCTGATTAAAAACCATTGTATCAATGATTGTGAGTCGTAGCGACCTCACAAAAATAATTCGTCGCAGATAGCGCTACCTTCGTTAGGGAAATTCTCGATAAGATGCAGTTAAATCTAATCTTCTCCGTTATGCACTATTTAAGCCGTTTAAAGAGATCCTTACAACAATTTATATCTAACTATCTCAATATTATTATCTTTAAACACTATCGAATCAACTCTCCTTAGTACATATGCCCTGACCAATGAAGTAATCGTTAAGTTAATTTTTAATTTTCTATGCTTTACATGATTTGCAATAAAAAACAAAGGAAAAAGAAACTAAATATGTTTGCCATTATCGATTGCCTAAGTTTTGCATATTCGCTTTGGTTTATTAGCACACGCCTAGTTTCGATCTGCTAAAGGTTCATTCTCTTCTTCGGCTTGTTGATTTTTGTTGTTAAGTTATTCTTTCTTTAATTAAAAATTTTTACAAAAATTTTTTATGAAAATTTCTTCATTTAAGATTTATCTTCAAATTCTCCTCTTTCTTCAATTCATTCGTCATTCTATTCTAAAGTGAATTTCGTGGAAAAAGTCATAACCTGAAACCTCTTCTTTTGCCTGAGTATCACCCTGAGAAGGTTTAGATAAAGGCCTGAAAAAGTCGACCTGAAGCACGAGGGAAGTAAACACATCGGAAATGCAATGTCAAAAACTCAAAATATTCAAATTGAAAATTGAAATGGGCCTCAAAAATTCACCCCTCCCCCCGCGTCCAATTAGGGTTAATTGTTTTCAATTATACTCTTCAACAACCCATCAAGATTCTAAGGTAGTTTACAGCTCAAGACGGTACGGACAAAAAATCTTAAATGTTTATATGTAGAGCTTAAAAGTCATTTTTGAACACCACAATCAAATCTACATGTATGTGTATACAATACGTTTATCCTAAAACGATATAAATAAATTTATTTTTATATACATGGTCGTAAGCACGTCAAAAACCTAAATCCTATGTATTCATGAGTCATTGGTATTTGAATTCAATATCGCCCTCCATCTATCCGTCCGTCTGCTGAACACATTGGGGACATTGAAATGGAAAACATCATTATTTCGTTTACGTTTTTCTGGGTAAACGGGTACAAATTAATTTTGAAATCATAATCGTCCAGCAAAACTATATTCTCGTAATAGATAAAAAGCCGAAACCGACAATCTACAGCAATTATTAATCTCAAATTTCCGAGCAAATATTCTCTAGGAATATCTATCTAAAGGGCCGATATGGAAAAATTCCCATTGGCAAGCTAATTAGACTGCGATTATGATAACACAATGCTTCATATATTTTATATATTGCTTTATACTAATAAATCATGAATCAAAGAATTATCCCGAGGCGTTTAAAAATTTTTTTAGTTTTCTCTTCTTTTTATTTTCATTAATTTGCTTACTATATATGCTACAACATTGAAACAGAAATACGTGACAAGCAATTTAGAAATAATGAAACAATCAACAGTTACGTATACGGAATCGAAGAAGAGCTAAAGATACTTTGTAATAAAGCGAATCAATAAAACGTGAAAAATGGATTCTCGCAAACCTGTTTTAAGTCTTACTGCTAACGCGTTTGTTTACTCCGTTCGTATTCTCATAGAAAAAAAAATTTTTAATTTTCTCTTAAATTGAAACCATTGATAACTAAATTATTATATGAATTCTTTATCCCTTTGAATTTTTATATAAATAATAAAATTCTCGTCGTCTAAAATTTATAATCGTACTCTGACGTTACAACTGATCGTCTGTCACCTTGTGTCAAATCTATCGTTCCCTAGTAATAGTCAGAATGGAACACTCTAATCTCAACTTTGTCATAAAACGCACTTATTACACAGTCACAGAGATGACAAATTTTGTAATGCTGATCAGAATATGAAGATTGGCCATCGTCGATAAGAAATCAACATTTTATCTATTGTTGGTGTAGGTGTGCTTATAAGAGACGATCATCAACTGCGAAGATTAGATTTCAGCTTTCTACGGTATCGCTTCAAATCTTTGCCCGTAAATCGACAAATGGGAAAATTTTCAAACACATCTGTGTATCGTCAAAGTTTCCGAAATGGATCATTTTAGAGAAACGAACTGAAATTTAATGAATTTTGTAAGCAAAAGAGATAATCACCCATATACTCTCTTAAACGACTTTTTATTTATTATAAAAACAAGTGAAAACATTTTAGTGGGACGCGGCCTACCAGACAGAGGATGGTCGAAGATGCGGTCCAATATAAACTGTTTTCAATAGCTTGCGTCCTTGGGCCAAAACACGTGAGTGTATCTAATTTCATCACAATATGTCAAAAATTGTGACCTGCAGGCTGAACACTAAAAAGCAAGATAGACAGACAAGCTTAGTTTGATGCATCGATATAATACACAGTGGGTCTCAAGTGGGTGTCTCACGTCCTTCCGGATGTTACATATACCCGTTCAAAGTTAGTATACCCTTATACCAGAAGTCGGATAGGGTATAAAGATAAAATCTCCGAAACATTTAAGAGCAATAATTACAACGACGATATATTCAAACAAAAACTCGTCCAATATAATTGATTGACTTCGATTATTTACTTATATGCCTAAAAATTTACATTTAAGCAGCAAACAGCTTTGCGAAATCAATAAAACGTCACTGCTTGGCAATTAGAAAAAAGTTGAAATTTCAAGATAAACGAATTTTTCTTTTTGCCGGCGTAATTTTTTTGTCACAAAACCCAAAACCGCAAAGCCAGCAAAGTAAATAAAAAAAAACACGTAGAGCAAATTTTTGATTTCTCCTCATTATCAACTTAACTTCGTCTATAAGTACGGATGTATATATATATATATATATATCTGTATATGTAACCAAAAATCATTTCGACATGCTCCGGCTTATTTGCAAATGTTCTTCGTATGATTGTGGGTGAATGTTTAGATCGATTTACTCAAATTGCGAGCTTAACAATCAATTTCATAAAACAATTTCCGAAAGCAAATTTCAAACTCCTTAAAAAAGAGTTTTCCAAACGAAGACATGACAAACAATACGAGTGTCAGCCTTTTTTCTCTAGGCAATGTTGTGAGCTTGTTGTTCGAATTAAAACAAGTGCAGGCACGTGCATATAAACAGGTTAAATCGATTCAACCGATCAAGAATATCCGAAATGGTATCCGATGAATTTCTTTATACTTTGTAGCTATTTGAGAAATTTTCATGTACACAATGTCGTGGATGCAAAATCAAATAACTCTTAAAATTTTCTTTAATTACTTTTAATTATCTATTTAAGCAGCCTTACAATGTGTTATTGAACTATTGATGTCATTCGATCCGAAGACGATATAAATATTGAAAAGTATAACACTTGTTCGTCCTTCTTTAACCATCAAATTGCTTAAAGTCATCTGTGATTCGTTTTGGCGTCCAAACTGTCAAACCTTAGACATCTGTCGTGATTTTACCCATCGTGCTGATGCGTACAAAGGAGAATTATAAAGGGAATAAAAAAAGGCAAGACAATATGTGTTGAATGGTTTAAATGGTATAATAGATCATAAGTGGTTGTGAGATACATACCTATATATATATATGTATATATATATATATACATATAACGTAAAGAAAACGTTGGCGAATAACAAATAGATGTTTTGCTAATTTATTTATTGTTTGCATATTTTGTAAATAAGTGTACAAAGTATGGATTTTAAGGCTGGCGGATAACTTCGATCATATGCTCGTCTGCACTGAAAGCTCTACTGCACTTGACATTTGAACAGCCAACCACTGAATTGTTTGTCGCGATCCTTTGCCTACTCGGCGACTCATGCGAAGAGATATTTTATGTTTTACAAAAAAATTACCAAAAAGAGAAGGGAAACGGAAAAGTCCTATAGGTGGTTTATTTCCGTTTAGTTAAAATGTGATCAAAGAAAGTAACCATTTCCTTTATTTAGTTTAAATAAAAAAAAAAATTTGATAGGTAAACAAATAATGTTGGAAAAAAGTCTCTTTACATTCCCGAAAGAATTATGAAAAGTTTTAAATGCAAAGAAACGGAAAGGAAAGCGACGAACGTGAGAATTAAAAGAGAAATTAAAATGAAAGAAGTTTTCTGCAGTTAAAGTGCTGCAAGGAATCTGTCGCTGGCCGAAAGTAGAATAATGCGAAAAGTACCTGATATGAATGCGGAAATCAATCGCGATTACCTTACATTATTGTACACCTCTTCAGTTCGTCACATGTGTGCAACAACTGCACTAAAGGTAATGAAGAATCATGCATTCATCAAGTAAGAAAACTAAAAACAAATATATAATTTCAGCTGATCAAGTCCCACGTACTTGTCTATAATGAAGTAATGCGACACTCAAGGCCTCATAGAAATAAATAAATATTTATGAATGTGTGGTATATACGTAGTCAAAATCTTGAGAATTTACAGCATGTGTACGGCTTTATACCGCAGACGTTTTGCCAAAAACGATTACCGCCTTTGATTATTTTTCAAAGCCGTATAAGAATCTTAGGATGAAACTGGCAAACGACCATCAGAAGAATATCAACCCCGATAAGGAGGCAGCCACGCTGCAACTGTTTACAAGCAATCGATTTGTAGAAACAGCGAAGTCCATTACACCATCTCTTTCCCTAATATAAAGTCATGCAACTTAAGCAATCGGAATTGAAACGAGTGCTTGGAAAGGACCATAACCGTTCTTTGGTGGTATACTTTTGTACTTCCTAAAAAGAGAACCCAAATCACGTCAACAAGATGTTTACTAGCAAAGAAAATACTCTTGGAATAAAAAAAACATCGCCAGTTAGCCCGAGATTAAGGTCCCGCTCTCTAATTTCGCGTTTCGTATTTGATAGATTACATCCGTGCCTCACTCGTGCAAGCCTGCAAAAGGCAGGCTACCAAATTTTGAGACGAGAGAATTCAATGCGTCACAACGTACGCGTAATAATCTGTAAACCGTAAGTGACTAGTGCTTGGCTGGAAATCCTTCAGACGTCTACGGTAACTGCTCCTTATAATGGCGAAAAAAGAAGACGGCGAAAAGATAAGGTGAAAGGTGGTCGATCCAAGTTTGAGCTCCTTTGAATGTCAATATGTGCGGAAATTTGCATTTGATCTGAAGTAGCTGAAGTTTGTTAAGACCGTGCAAACACTTTTTTTCTTTTTTTTTTTTGCTTAAAGGGAATTTCATGAAATATAAGAGAAACAAGAAGAGATCATAACATCAAATGCTATGGGAAGTTTGTGTGTGTGTGCTAAAATATATGTGAAACGATTTCGAAACGAAAAAGATAAAAGTCGTCAATAGTTTTTGCTACGATTGTAAGTTTACTTGTAAAAGCAGAAAGCAAAAAGGAAAAAGAAAAGCAAAAACACTTGCGGGTTTTGATTCAAAACAATCCGTATAAAATACGTCAAATAAAATCAAAAAGCGAAACAAAATTCACTCAGAAACAAAAACTATATTAAGGCATCGCAGGAGTAGTAAACATAGCGTATATGTTTCTCACGGGGAAAGGAAGAAAGTAGGGACTACATGACCAGTCCAGTCGACGACTGAAATCTACCTCTTTACGTTACATAAACAAGAACATTCCCTTAAGTGTTCTGCGCATTCCATATTCTATATATGATTCATTCATTGATCCATTCTCATTTCAGATTCATATTATCGCAGTCATTAAGTTGTGTACACCAACATAATGGTTTCCTTCAATTAAAATAACATCCAGTTATCGTGTCTTCAATATGATCAAATGCACGATGCAAGCAGCAGCTAGCAGCTAGCGTCATATTCGTTGATATCACTTTCGATAGTGGCTGATTACGAAGTTGCCGTTCAGACGTTAAATTTCAGATCTGTGATTGTTGGTAACAGACTCATCGTAGTCTCATCAATTAACTAACTACTTTTTTGTATTTCGTATGGTCATCATCAGATAGCAACCGGGCACCAACCAGTATGCCAAGTTTTCACTTTGAAACAGACATTCATTTGCACAACGAATTCCTGGGCGAATAATACGAACAAATAAAGTTAGGCAAATATGATAGACATACACATGCACTTATCACTCGACTTATATTGCGTATCATTAGCCGAACGTGAAATCCTTGTAATCCGTTGATTGAACGATGCTCGATATTCTAATAGATAAACGTCGGCGTTGCTAACATAAAGGAAAAATGTTGACAAGAAAGTTTTTCAACGAAATATTAACTAAGTAAAACTCGGTAAGTGATGATGCAAAACTATTTGCTTAGCTAACTATAGTTAAGTAGAAAGTACTGTAATCCGCATCTTTCAAATAAATAAAAAAAAAATCTCTGGTGTTTTTTGTTTTTTTTTTTTTTTGCGTTTTTTGGTTTTTTGTTTTCTTTAAATATCTATGAGAGGTCAAATGAGAAGTTTTTGCCGACGAAATTCGTTCTATCTGCTATCTGGATGTTTTCGTTTCATTTTCCTTTTTAACACGTAAATATTGATAGGCATGTATGTGCGTTTATTATACGTAACCTTATTAAGCACAATAAGGAGAATACGAGTTAATATCAAAAGGTTAGTAATAAATTTATAAACAATGAACAGGTCGATCAAAGTTCTATAAAAGTGCAGTTTTGTAGACTGTAATTTCCTCCAATTCAATGTATTATTGAAGAGTATTTTTGTTGCACCAGAAAATTATTGACATAACAACAGCAACTTAATTGAAAACCACACGAAACTTTACTAAAGTTAAAAAGAATTCAAAATAAACATTTTTTATATGTAGAAATTTGTGTGCGATCATCAAGATAAATACACTCGGAAAAAGCCTAAATAAGTTTCTTGCCTCGTTAACTTGCTTGTATAAACACATGTATATGTATATCTATATGCGTGCGTGTATATATGTCTTCAAAATGTTGCCAATTGGTCCTGAGTTTATTTTATGAAAAGAACTCACTCTATATGTCAGTTATTGTGTCCATTCATGTTGCCTGTTTCTTCAAGTGTATATATCTATATCATACATTAATGCATACATACATTAATATATATATATATATACGAATGTACTTACATGCATAAATATGTGCATATAATAAATCATGATTGATGTGTAAATCACGCCAAGCCTACATTTATTTAGATCCAAATAAATGCCTGCGTGATATGAGTAACACTAGTGCTTAAACAGAAGCTTAATTTCATCAGCCAACAGTAGGAATTTAGCTATTAGTCTGTCAAATATGTTTTTAAAAACTGACTCCAAGTTGACTTGTTGCTCGTACATGTATGTACGTTTGTATGTACGTACGTCATCATCATATCGTCATATTGCAATGCTGCTGCCATGATCTGTTTCTGTATGTATTTACAACGAATACGTGCATTTACAGTAACGAGAAAAAAAAATGTCTTTACAGTCGACTAACATGTAAAATGTTATGTTAAATACTATGCTACTAAACTCTTTAGTAAATACACACATTAACATATTAACGGCTATGTGATACACTCAAAGTAATTTCAAATCATAGCAATTTTTGGTTTTTATATATATATATATATATACATACATCACGCAGAAAAAGTTGACAAAAAAGTTGTGGGCGTCACACTTGCAAACTCTATGCATTTAGTGCAGTAATCTCGTATATAATGTTTGCAAACTCATATAACGATGACACATGGAAACCCATTTTAATCAACAAAATCAAGAACAAACTCGAACGACTGCAGCTAAAAGAAAAGAAAACAGTGACGATAAGCTTACAAAGCTCGAGATATTAATTTGCTAGCATTAAATGCAATCACTTACACGCAAGCAAATGTAATCGTAAAACTATCAGAATTCGTGTCATGTTCATTCGAGGTACTAACTCAATCGTTATAAGTTATGGATTCTGCTTTCCTTTTTTTTAATGATTTCTTGCTCCGATTAATGGGAAACATTTTGTAAAACACTCCCCACAAATCGAACTGAAGCATTCAGTTTTAGATTAACATTTTCTTTTTTTTTTTTGAAAACTAAAAAATTCTCGAAATCTTGTGTAAATACACAAACATACAGATTATTTAATATTCAAATAGAAAAACAAAGATAAGAAAGATAATATGGCTAAGAATAATTTTAACGAGGCGTATTAATGGTGAATATACATAAGAAACATTTTGCACTGTCGAGTAATGTTGGTGTAACGCGTCGAACAACATTTCATTTATGTAGATGATGTAAATATTAGTTCGCCTTTTTCGTGCATTACATACATTACGTATTTACTTATTGAAAATGAATGAATTTCACATTTACAGTATATGGGCAATCGTGCACGCACGTCCAAAATGAAATAAAATCTATTTACGAAATTTTGAAGGATTTACGTGAACTTTTTTTCAACATTACTGTAAAACTATGTATATGATTGTACAAGTGCTGTGTGTGAATACAAATAAACATACGTATGTATATAAGGTATATGAGCGTGCGTGCGCGCTCCATTTAGTTGTGCCGACCGCAGAGTTGTATTCAAGAAAATTCAAAATACAGATCACATGTGTGTGTACATGTGAAGAATTGTACATGCTTACGTGTTGTTTTAGGCAAAGAAGCCGAACACAATATCAAAAGCAATCTTTGAATTTTCCAACAAGAAATCTTGATGCGCTGCACACAACTACACACACAAAGTAAGCAGAACGTGTCCCAAGTTGTTGACGCAAGGAGCAGTTAAGACATGCAACACCCTTAGTTCTCATGCCTAGAAGCACATGCAAAGTAAACAGGATTTTTAAATTTAATTTGCCATAACGACTTTTTAATAAGAATCGATTGTAAAACCAATGTATACCTGCCTGATGCATACGTAAGTTTATATAATATCTATATATATATATATATATATATATATATATATATATATATCTGTATATATATGTAT
>CCAG010008971.1:0-20615 GCA_001077435.1 Glossina morsitans morsitans | reverse complement strand
GAATGTATGCACAAAAATGTTGGCTTTTTAAACGCACCGACTAACCTAAAAAGAAACAAAAAAATTATTCACTTTTCTACACAATCATTTACTCATTATATTGCTGTAGCTTTTGCTTGCGATAATGATTTAAAAAATTTTATACTCTACAGCAGCGATTAAGTGGGCTGACTTCCTCCGAATGTCCCTCAATAAACTGATTGCTTGTTCTTAGTAATCCGAAGCAAGGGTTTGGTACTTAATAATGTCGAGAAATTCTCGTAGTAATCCTCTTTAAAGACAAGAGCTATCGCATAATCCTTAGGGCAACTTGACCGCACTTGCACGTAGATAAAGTGAGTGCTCTATCGGCAAAAGCACTAAGCTTCTGTCATTATCTATCTCTTTCTCTTCGTCCTTTCTGACCATCTCCGTGCCACACGTATAGGGAACATTCCTGAAGCTTAACATGACAGAATGTTGCGCAGGTGTCCTTCGCTTAATATGGTACTAATAAACTACGATCTCGATACAATTCGATGCGAAACTTGCAACAATTATAACACACTTTCGATGCAACACGATTACAAAAAATCGTATATATATTTTTTTTTCAAATGATTTTTGCCCTCGTTTTCATTTTATCGTTAACAAGAGGAGCTTCATGACAAAAACAAGTAAGAACATTGTAGTCGGGGAAGGCGGACCATCAAATACCTTACACCACATTGTCTAACACAGTTCTTATTTTTATGATAGAACACAAAAATTATAGCTCGTCTCTATATGAAGGCATATTTTCAAAGCGCGTATTTATGGCGAAGCGAGCCCAAAATGTAACCTAATGCAATGCAAAGGTAATTCTTACAGAGGACAAGATCCAAAAATAGTCGTAGATGGTCCAAATTTTGTAGAGTTCATTTTTGTATGAAATTACTATTGTGGGTCAATTTTCATTACTACATACTAAAACTTCGGCTTTTCTGCTTCATAAAGGATCAATTTTCATGAAAATCCCTACTAGGATAGGATCCAAGAAGTAGGGCAAGCTGGTCCAAATATGGTGCAATTAATATTTTTATGTTAAATTACTACTACGATATATATTTAATTTGAAAATTGTACCTTTTTACCCTATGAACTTCAGTTTTCAATATATAAGAGGAGATTAAAATATTTCCCCAGCCGGTCCAAAATTTTCATCCTAATTTAGAATGACGAAACATTATTACTTGGCCGCCTTTGGTGAGAAATTTGGAAAATTGCAATTTTTTCCATATAACGGCTTTTCAAAATACGGCGTGAAGTGGTCGAAAAAGTGGGTCGATCCAAAATATTTGCAATAGCGTTTGTCCTTGCGTCAAAACACGTCGCTGTACCAAATTTCATCAAAGTATTTCAAAAATTACAACCTATAGCTTGAACACAAGCTTACATGGACAATCATCAGACGGATAGACAGACTTAGATCAATTTCGATAATGATTCTGAATCGATCGGTATTAATAAAAAGTGGGTCTTTCTTAAAGTCCTTTTGCGTACTACATACAGCGGCACTAACTTAATATACCCTACCACTAGTGGTGTAGGGTATAAAAATTAACTGTAGCAAATTTGGACCATCTGGAGATCCTACTCCATTTTAGGACATCTTTGTTACATTATGATGAAAATTGGACCCATGACAGTATATTTGATATATTTTAATAATCAGTTCCATAAGAACAAGATACAATTTTTGTGTTCTATGATAAAATTAAAAATTGTGTTAGACAAAATAATTTAGAGTATTTAATAGTCGGCCTGGACCGACTATAATGTTTTCATTTGTATTTACCGAAGCCTAAATTAAGTTAATTTAAATAAGAAAATAAACACAGTTTCGATATAGCACGGTACATACTTTTGTTCAATCACATAACTAACAGGAGCCATCCGAGCTCACATCCGAGTTTATTATACATTTGACCAACATTTCCACTATTGCCTTAGAACCTGAGGAGCACATTTTTCTACTGGCTTGGGGAGTATAAAATTGGAAAGACTTCAATAAAATTTACTTTCTTAATAATATCTTAAGTGAATTCATACATCACACGAATACATAGCCACATATCGTTATATATATTAATGTCCAACGAAAGTTACTGTTCTCTCTAGAGAACTTTTTAATAAGTTGTGCAAACAAGTGAGCAAACATTTTGACAAAATCCGGACACGTTTATTATATTAATTTAAAAAAAAAAAAATTAATAATAAAAGCAAGCTCGTTGCGACGTAAAAAGCTTGCTTTATTTATTCTTATAAAGATACTGCTTTTTGAATAAATTTTTTTTTTTAACTTAAAGTTCAACTTTTTTAATGTCAAATTCTATTATTATTAATTCCATAATTTCCTCTAATGAAATTATAATAGCTTTAAAGTTCCCTTTGTCGTGAACATTGATTGCTGCTATAAAGCAAATTCCATAGAGATATGGTTAGTTGCGCTCAGCTTTCTATTACGAATTAATTGCATTGCAATTAACTTACTTTGGATGCTGTGAGCAGCTTTCGTTTTAGAAATATTTTTTCTATGGGATTTAGCATTGGCAAGTATGACCAAAACAAGATAAGAGTATCACTTTCTACATTTTGTGTATTCACGTTCATTGCTTTGGAGCAATTGAAAAAAAATTTCCATGCTCTACAATATGGAGGAAGTACGGTTGATTTTGCCTATTTTCAAAATAAAAGTTTTTGGTCGAATAACTGCGACGTGTCCTTCGAAAAGTTTAAGGCACTTTCAAATTCCTTTGAAAATTTTTTAGGCGATATCTTCATTTTTCCCAAGGGCAAAATGTTAAACCATAAATACTGTACGGTTGGGTAGACGAGCAGACGGACATGCTTAGATGCATTACGAATTTTAAAGTGGCCAATAATTTATAGACGTTATGGACTTTTTGAAGCTTGTTTCTGAGCCAAAAAAAAAAAGTTAAATTTTGATACACTACAATAACTGGTGGGCATGGTCAGTTTCTTCCATTTTTTTGCAAGTACTACCACGCATCTCTCATGGTATATGCATTCAAATTTTTGTGTATTTATGTGCTACAGTTTATGAGTAACGATCAGCAAAACAATTTTTCATTCCTCGAAAAATGAAAACAAAAACTCGTTTGTTACGGCGACCTATAGTGGGTAAATACGAACAATAGATTCTACGTATCTGCATCGGAAGTTACTTATGACTCCACTTTATAATTTAATCTATCTGCAATATGTTTATTACATCAGTCTAAGCATTTTTTCTTTGCACTCTCTATGTTCTTAATTAATCTGCCTTCTGTATCATGCAACTTTGAGGATCGTGCTAGTCATTCCCCTATCGGATTATTTAGTCTGAAGTTCAGGCATTTTACTAATATTGCGTATTTTTGTAGTTCCTGTTCTAGTTCATTGATTCTTCCAAAGGATGGACTTCATCTTAACATTTGATGTGTCAGTTTTGGTACGCAATATATTCGATTCAGAAGTGAGAAGAGAATGCTCGAAGTAATGGCATAATGACAATGAAACACTTGTCGCATAGATCAAATGGAGTTAGAATATTAGTAAACTCCAATTGGATTTGCATAACATTCCGATAAGAATCTAATAATTTCCCAATTGGTTCCCAACTATTTCCCAATTGGCTTCTATTTACATTCCAATTGGGTTTGGTGCAATTCTAATGTAAGATCGTTGAAAGCAATGCATTCATGATTAAGGTCAGAAGGACTGCATGTGGTGTTCGCAGTTAATGTATAACAAAATGTATAATGAAAGCCTTAAGGCTTATTTTAGGTATACAAGGTCAACGCAACCGAAGAATCAATTTCGGCAAATTTTGATTTAACTTCCCAGTAGGCAGAAAGGATATCAAAGGGAGTACTATGAACGAATATACGCAATACAGTTGAGGACAAACCTATAAAGACTATCTTACAAGTGATCTTAGAAAAAAACGGAGCTTGATCGATTTAATCTATGCGACAAGTGTTTCATTGTCATTATGCCATTACTTCGCGGTGTTTTTAGTTTTGATATAATACTGTAAGCGTGTCCTTCGACCGATTTGGACCATTATTAATATCAACCTGCGTACAAGCATTTCCAATGTTTCTGCCAAAGTGGAAGCTGATAGCTTCCTTTTTGCGGCGAGGAGAACGGACGGACAGAGGGACAGATAGTCAGAAATCGATTCAGAAATTGATGCTGTTTAAGAATATATATACTTTGACAGAATGAATATACTCCCCTTCGGAGATGGGTATAATAAAACGTAAATGTGTGACAAGAAATTTCGAGAGTCGCCGTTTGAGGAACAGAACTTTTCAAAAATAAGTAAAAGCATTGGCTTGGGCCGCGATCCACTTTTAAATACTTTACATCACCCTACCGTTATTTACGCAAAGACTTTTCAAAATAAGGCAACATATGTAAAGTGGTCGAAAAACTGATCCGATTCGAAACATTTTCAAGAACGCTCGCCCTAGGCCAAAACACGCCAGTGTACCAAATTTCAGCAAAATATTTCCGAGCACAAGAAAACAAGATGGACAGACGGCCAGACAAATTTCAAACTTAGGTATAGTTACTGTTCGATCTATCTCAAATCCTTCTGGATGTTGCGGACACGTGCAGAAACTTTATAAACCTTTGCAGTATGAGTGGTTTAGGGTATAACAACTGGTTTAGGATTTAGAGTATAATGGATTTTCTCTTAGGGATGCTATCCAGGTGCCAGTCCCGGAAATTATTGACTGATATGTTATCCGTGTTCTCTACTTCAAGGTTTTCCCTTAACGTGACTAACTCGCCAAGGAATTCTGCACTGATCGAGAATGTCTACGCTTTATATGGGTATTTCCGCTTATTAAAATGAACCAAGCTAACGCAACTCCATGCCAGTGAGTACAGTACAATAGTGTATTAAAAATTATTGCAGAAAAAGTTATTTTTTACTTTTTAAAATAATTATATATTTTTATTTTTTTCATTTAGAAAAAAATTCTATCAGATAACCGCTAGAAAATGATTTCGATGCAACCGCCATCGCGAGTAAACGCATATATTTTTATGTTTCTCTAATGAGTGCCGTACACACAAGTATTATTTTTAATGCACACACCTGCATTTATTTAAAAAACAAATGTTTACGATTACAATTTGTTAAAAATATAAATCAAACGGTTGGTTGCAATTTTAAACAAAAACAAAAAAAACAAAAAACCCATGAATGTGTATATGACCATGTGTTTGAGCGATTAATAGGCCTCAACGTAGAAAAAGTGGGTCTCATAACTTAAACGAAAATTTATTATCTATTTAAACATTTATTGTTTACCTTTAAATCTATAAACAAAGAGACAAACAATGTAATATAAAATAAAATTAAAAACAAAAAAAAAACAAACAAACAAACTACACTTAAAATAAAATTTAATGAGATGACATGTTAAAGCGAATTTAAATGCGTTTTATTGCTACCGCATACCGCACAGAAGTTGCTGCTTGGCTTTCATGATTGCAGATATAACTTGTTTTTCTATATACCCATCACCGAAGGATGAGGGGTATATTCTTTGCGTCAAAACGCTTGCAACACCCACATGAAGTCTATGTATTCTTAACTAGTATCGACTTCTGAATCGACTTAAGCATCATCTCATCTGTCCGGCTGTGCAGTGTCTGTTGTAAGCATTCCAAACCCGAAAATGTCACAACTAATTCTTGGCTATTAATTATTGCATAAGAAAAAAGTATATCTTTTTGTACCCACCACTGTAAGATGAGGGGTATACTCATTTGTTTTTTTTCCAAATTATATGTAAAATCAAAAAGAAAGCTTCAGACACTATATAAAGTATACATATTCTTGATCAGCCGTGAAATATTAGGTTGATTTAGCTATGTCCGTCCATCTGTGTTTCTGTATGGTGTGTGTTGTTGGCACTCTCCTGTTCACAAAAATGAATTTACCGGCTTAAAATTTGGCAGAAACATTGAAAGTTTTTGAATGCAGGTTGGTATTGAAAATGGGTTAAATCGTTTGAAGAAAACGTCCGCGGTGCCACGTAAACTGAAAACACCACTGTTCTTGAAAAAGGAAGAAAAATTACTGTTTTGCTCATTGCTCGCAGGCCACGATAGATAAACCTATAAAAATTTGAACACAGGAGAGAAGCTATAGTACCTCTACAAAAATCGTAAAAAATTGCCACGCCTACAACATTTTAATGTATCAAAATGATTTAATTCTTCTTCTAATTAAACCACTCACAAAAAATCTTCAAAAACACTATAAAGTATATGCATTCTTGACCAGTGTCAATTTGGAGATCATCTAAACTTGTGCGTTTGTCCATCTGTCCGTCTCCCCAACTGTATAGTATCCGTGGCATGTATTCGCTTGTTCGCAAAACAATGGTAAGAATTTGAAATCTGCCCAAACCCGTGGAAGGACATGCCTGCTATGCAATAACAAGTAGCAGCACATTCAATCAGAAGGAATATTGGTCATACGACATTTCTCGCTCTTGTCATAATAAATCATAGCGAGACTTTCCTTTGTTACTCCATCATTTGGCATATGATTATTTTTAACATGTATATATATATATATATATACTGTATACGTAACAGTGTTGCTATATATGCTACATACATATAGCAAATATTTATTGCTTAATGATTGTAATAGATGGACATATGGACAGACATTAATGCAGCACTTCACACTGATCTACAGTGCATATCGTTTTATGTTTCTAATGTTAACATCATATAAGTTTCCGGTAATGGATTTAAAAAAGGAACAATTTTTTTTTGTTTTTTGTTCAATCTTTTTTTAAAATAATGTTGATGAGTGCAAAAGCTTCGATCCGAATATAACTTTCCTAATTGTTGCTATTTTAACAATATTTATGAAAATTACTTATAAAAAGCACTTACACTTCTGAACAAACCCATGTCTTCGAGATAATTTCACAGAAAGAAGAGAAGAAAGGCGTCGACGAGTCAACCGATAAACGTATAACAATTTCTATTAAATGTGACAAATGACGTACAAAACATCACAAGTCATAAATCAAGAAAGAAACACACCCACCAAAATAGAACAGAAAAACGACACAACGCAGCATAACTGTGCAGAAGAGATAATCAAGTGGTCAACCCACACATATACACTAAAAAAATATCTATGAATTATAATTTTTTTTTTTTTCTTTTTTTTGCTTTCCGTTCTAAAGAAAGAGAATGAAAATGTGAAATATTTTTAGAAATGCAAGAGAAGCGCCAGAAGTTCTATGCCTGTCATGTAATGATAAAAAATGTTTCTTTTGACATAATTCACTTTCAAGGAATTTGTAGACAAATCGCATAATAATTTTCTTAGTTTCCAATAAAAACAAAAAAAGCCGTTTAATAAAAATCAATATTTGAAATTTTAAAGTAAATGATTTTTGAATCATTTTGTGTCTGCCAACGAGCGGGTCAGAGGAGATTTGCATAAAACTCTTTACACTCTAGCAGTTCGATTGCAAACATCATCATTTTCTCTAGAGTTCAAATCCAGTAGAAAATGATTTCGTTTTTCATACACAAACATACAAAGAAAAAAAAAAGGTGAACTGAACTAAATTTGAAATTTAGTTTTTAGGGTCCCTCCCTCTATGCGCAAAGCGGAAACAGTCGATTGAGTTTAAAACACAAAAGTGTTAAATACAAGAGATTTTTTAAATAAATGCTTATTTATTAAATACACTGAGAAAATTTATTACATTATTCGCAAAAAAAGACAAAAATTCTTACGAGAATTGTTTTGAAAAAATCAAAACCACACTTGCATGACAAATTTTCTAATAACTATATAGATATTATATATAGAGGAGATCGTTCCTTGAATCCTGTCGATTAGTTTTTATCGCAAATGGCATCGTATTTATCGTTTATCGTATATGTTTTCATAATTTGCAATTTTTTTTATAAAGATTTGGCAGCACTTTGCACAGGAACTAAAAATTCGATTTACAAGCTGGGCTTTGTTCATACATAACCACTCGCTTTGCGACCTGGACAAGGGGAGACAAAGATTAAGAAAGCTCTTAAGCTGAAAAGCTTTTGGTAGTTTAGGTTACCGGATATCCTAGTAGATCAGAACGGTGTTTATCAGCTCGGCATACCTGAATTCTATTCCCAGTGCGACAGGACATATTTTCATTATGATTGGTGTGTGGTCGCAACTGCAATGAGTGACCGATTGGTAAAGGCAGGAGCCTTGCCGATCGGGCATACGTTTCCGAAGTTGCGAATGAGCTTTATGTTTCTTCTCACACTTCTCCTTCGCCGATCCTAACTGTGTTTATGCACCTATTGGGGCTGCAAGTCATAAAAAGACAGGAAAAATCTTGTTTTCTTTATTGCTTTTTACGAAAAAAATGCAAGGACTAATATGGAGAATTTTGGAATATCGGATAAAAGTCGGGCCCGAGTTAATTTTTCTTGATAGATGAATGTAATTGAATCCATCCGTCTTTATGTTGACTAATAAAAAGTGCACATAATTTTTATCCTAATGCTTTGCGGCGGGTATTTCGATGGGTAACCAAGGTTTTGCTAAATCTAATACACCCCCAACAGATGATTTTAAAAAATCAGGGGATAACAATATGCTGATAATTAAAGAACAACATTGTAGCGTCTGTCAAAAGTAGCGGGTTTTGAAAACGAGTCAAAATTCTGCAAAAATTCGCTGTATTTTAAAATATTCCTTCGACCAAAGTACTAACGTCTCATATGCTTACCAAATAGTTCGTGGCATTTATAGTGAAAAGGCTTTATCAATATCAGTAGCGTGAAATTCATTTGCTCTGAAATTTTCGATATCGAAGACATGCCACGCTCCAGCCGAAGAATTGTTGTTGAATTAGGTTGAAATTTTTCAAAAAGGTGAGAAAAGCCTGGTGTTTACTTTAGAGCCATTCGAAGTCGAATTTACTGAGCTTACTTTGTAGACCTAACTTGACTGGCGGAGTGTAAACATCGCGAATGGAACACTTTTTTTAAGTTTAATCAATTGCAATGCCTGACTATAAGTCAAGCCAAGTAAGCCGTTATAACGAATCCTTTTTCATGATTGATTGAATAACTGAAGACGTAAGCATTAGCTTCTTAGTTAAGCCAGAGGAATGATTGTTAATTCTACCCATATACCCGCCAATAATATCCTGACTTTTCTAACACTCATGTGTATACATATAAGGTTTGACTTAGCAGCGGTATTCTTATTTGGTGTGAGTGAGAGAAGATAATTTGACTATGTCCGTCCGCCTGTCTCCTAAATTGCTTATTATACTTTATTATTACGTCCGCTGCCTGAAAAATTAATATAAACGACTAAAACTTGAGGTGTACACCTTTAGGTGGTAGCCGTGAACTAACGTTGTAAATGGGTGTAATCTGCCTATCATTGCCATCTATTTACTTAGAACATATAGAAATTGTTGTTAAACTTACAGCAATCTTTCGTTAAAGCCACCTAAATGTGTAACGCAAAAATGGGCTTAATAATCCGTAGGGATGTAGCAGTAAGAAAAAAACCTTGATATTAATATAAAATTGGGCAAAATAGTTCTTAGAGATATGCTGACATTTAACTCATTGCAAAAATCATTGGCATTGATCCTCAGTTAAAAAAAAGTAGTCCACAGTTGAAAAGATTATTAGGTATGAAATAAAATAATTTTTCTTTTATATAAGGAATCAAATTGTTGTTTTGGATGAATTAAGTTTTTCCGTAATCTCACGATCGCTGTGGGTCGATCGGTTTCAATCAAGACGTTTTGTTGGTCGTCATTAATGATACTTGGCCTACCAGAACATGGTAAAGGATGTTTCACTGAAAGTCTTCAGAGCGAAATTTCGCAAGCGAACTCTGGCAAATAGTTTCTGCTGCAGCATTAGTTCCATACGCAGCACATAGCAGCTCTTTTAGCCTCTTTCAAGTCTTATATCATTTTGATCTTTCACGTTTTAATTGCGGCTCATTATTATAACACAAGCGATCTCTTTGAAAGGGTTTTACAAAATAAACATACTCTGCTTACTCTTAACCCTAATTATCTGTCTAGCTTTCTGAAAAAAACTTATTTTAATTTGGTGTCGGCAAAATCCGCAAGATCTTTTCGGACTACCCAATAATATTATAACGTATATAACAAATAAGTAAAGAGAGTTTTTCTTCATCGTCCTATTATTAAGCAACCATGCAGTACTTGTTTGAAGCATTGTAATACAAAATCTAGCAGATGGCGCGAAAATGAGAAAATGCCTTCTTTCAAAGCAGTAACACATCTCACCCGATATACGTAAAAGTTCGCTATAAAGCAACTACGAAATTATTTGTAAGTTAGAAGATGGAAAAGAGGATTTTTTTAATCTGTAGCAAGTCTTACAGGCCAAAAAAGCGATATAAGAACTTTTCCAGTATAGTTTTTGAGAAAACTTCTTTTTTGTTCTGCATTCTTTTCTTTTTCTTCTCAAAAAATATTGAATACAATGACAACAAAGTTTGCGAAAACATGAAATATGATTTGTAAAATTCATAAAGCAGTAGTATTTTGAAGGAAATAATGAAAAATTCTTGCTTTTTTTTTTCGATAAAAATGCTTATAAGACATGTTAGGTTACATAAATTTGTATATAAAAAAAAAAAAAAAAAAAATTTTTATTAGAATTTTCTTTGTTAACGTAAGACCGCTTAATATATCTAAACGTATAAGATTTTTTCTTTTTTTTCTCCATGTACCAATAAATTCTACGGTTGTCTATGCAAACAAATTCAATTGTTATTGCTTTGCCTCCTTTATTGCTAAAGCTAAACTCGTAATATGTCAAGTTCATTTTAATAGAAAAACTTGAATGCATTATGCCATAAATTTATGTGTGCGAGTACAAAACATAAATTTATCTAAAAAGCATTTTACGCATAAATCTAAGCACCCACAACACTTATATATGTGTATGGATATATAAAAAAAATTTTTTTTTTTTTTTTTTTTTTTTTATGTTGAAATCAAATTTAACTTCACAAATAATACATAATTTATGGCACATACTCGTACATGTTTAGCTTATAAAAAAAAAAATAAAGCGGTTATGAGCTCAGCGTTACACAAACTCTAGTATCGAAGAATTTCGAAAGTTTTTTTTTTTTATATATATTTTATAGTCAGAGAATTTATTTATGAATTAATTTCTATGACTCCTCTCCTTGTTGTTGTAGTAGTTTTAATTAATTCTTTAGGAAAATGAATTTAAAATCAATTCAAGTCAAGTTTGTCGTCTTCTGTATCGTTTTTCCCTACTTAAAAAACAATAACACAAAACCTACACAATCATAATAATAATAATAAAATTTTTAGTTTTTATCGCGCATAAAAAAAAAACTTAATGCCATAGACAGGCAAAATTTGTAAACTCAAGCTCGACTATCTACGTAAGTAAGAACAGCTTGATATCATACAGTGGTTTATATCCATTAGCGCAATGAATTGCGAGATCGTGGAAAACTATTTAATTCTTACCATAATTACTCTATGCATGTTACGAATCAATTTTGCAAAGTGCGTGGGTGAGAGCTTCGTTAAATGCGAGTGCGAACAAACAAATCAATATGACTGACCACTTTGGAGTGTGGAAAACATCGTCGTATACTCTTGCCATCGAAAGTGGGTATAAAAAGATGGTAAGAAAGAAAGAATTCATTAGTCACAACTATCAATATCCGGCATTAGTACAGTGATCACCATATTCTATGGCAAGGTTGGGCAAAGATCCATTCGTTCAAAATGTCTTATCTTACGGATCGTGTTATATTTCAAATTTTCTTCTTGCACGATTTCGTAAAATCTTTTAGGAAAATCATATTTACAGACTTCGTTATGGGCCAAGGCTAGTCACTTGAAAGGTAATCAGTCGTATGCAGGATTCATTTCTCTTGTGGAAGCACCAAAGAAAAGTTCCTTTTTAACCAAGGAAAGTGAATAATCTTTTAAAAACAAAACAAGATCTTTCATTACATACGTCCACGAGAGCCGAATTTTACTACACCACCACCATCACCATCATATATAACCATCTAAACATGGTGTGGCCAATGTCGATGATTTTGGAACCCTCTGAAATCTTTGAGGACAAATTTGAGAACTAATTTGAAGTTCATATCGGAAAGTTCTTTAAGCCTTAATATGAAAAAAAAGGGAAAAAATTGTCAATTTTCCATCGATCTCCCCGGATCCCAGGAGATGGTAACTCGATCGATTAATTTTTTAACATTGGTTGAGAGTGACAAGAAAGCTAAGAAGCTTTAATATTTGTTTTTCTATGGGAACTTTTGTTATCGTAAATCAGATTTCAATACAGGGATGAACGACAGATAAGCGTAAATGACTGAAAATGATTCTATACTCTGGCTGATCAAGAATATATATACCTTATAGTGTCTATATTGCTTACATTTCTATCTATTCTATTTTGTGTAGTGTTTTAAAAATATTATGCTTACATAGTACCTTACGCTCATAGTGTCATTATCTGTTGTTCGTCCTTTTCATAAAAATTGAATTTAAAAATTTGTGAGCCACGGGCTTAAGCTTCTGGTTACATTATTCTAACTTAATTCGAATTGTAGGACATGTGAGAATAAAGTGACAAACGATTGTGAGTCCTTACTGCGTGCACTAAAAATACCGCATAATAGCAGGTTTGAGTGTATATATCACCGATAAGAAGGATTGTAAATTTCAATAACACCTAAAGTGTTATAAAAACATTACTCATAAGATCTATGTACACATAACGAAATAATCCGCAGCATTCAAAGCGCGCAAATGTCTGATAACAAAAAAAAATTATAACAATAAAATAGTTAAATATTTTCTCAACATTTATCCTATGAATCATTAAAATCAACAGCAATTCAAAAATGTATGTTTACCTTAACCGGAAGGCAAGGTTAATGTTAATTGTTTTATGTTACTTTTCATACGCCTTACATACAAAAAAACACTGAATAGCATTTAAAAACAAAAAAAAATACTATTAAAATTATAAACCTGTGATTGTGACCTGTGACAACTCATAGTAGATGATGATCAAAAAATCTTGATGTGCTAAAGTCAAGTAAGAAAGCAAAAAGGCTTCCAGTTAGTCAACTAACATGCTAACATGCATCGCCAGCTATGAAATATATTTATTATATATACATATATTTGGCAGATAATCGAACAAGCAAAAGCATTAATGTAAAATAAAACAAGTTAAAAGGCCATTGAATATCCTACGGCACTTCGCTTAATACAATTATTCATGTAAAGGCTTACATTGGAAGTCAGTCGGAAAGCCGAACTATCCGAAAAATCTTCAATAGCGTTCGCCCTGGTGCCGAAACATGTTTTTGTAGTAAATTTTCTCAAAATGTCTCAAAAATTGCGTAAGAAAACAAGATGGAAAGACGGACGGACAAGCTTAGATTGCTTGAAAGAGTGACACAAAATTTTTCGCTACAATAGAAAATAGGTCTATTTCAGGCCCTTGGCGTTTCACACATCTGCACAAAGCTAATCTACCCTTCTAAAAAAGGAATATATATATATACATATATATATATAACGAATTTATATTAATGAATCGCTACTGAAACGCAACATAATCAAGCCATTTTTGAAGCAAATCATTCTCGATGACGCAAAGTGGATAGAATCGGAGATTGTCGTTCGGAAAAGAGCAAAAGCAAACGACTTCAAGGTCACCGGATTGCTACCCCATAAGCCCGCGATGTGTGTACGATGGGATTGGAGGTCAATCAAGCATTATGAGATTTTAGAAACTGATCTTTTGCCAACAACGAATCAAAGTAAAGCAAGCGATCCACACAAGCCGGGTGGAATTCATCAGTGGAAGCAGTGTTGTTTCGACATAACGCATAAATCTTTGATGATGCGGTAAAAAGTGAACCAGCTTGAATGGGAAATTTTGATGCATACATCAAATAAGTCGGAGCTTGCCACCTCCGACTATCACTTGTTCCACTCTCTGTTGCGTTTTCTTAACTGACTTTAAAAATCACTTCGCTTATGGGAAAAGGCCATAGATAAGAAGGCCCATTTTATAAAGCGAAAATTTAATAAAAAATTGACAAAAAATTTCTTAATATTTTTTCCTAATTTTTCACCTATTATTTGTTCACCTTGATGAATGCTTTCCATCATTATCGTTTAAGTAGAGCAATAGTAGATATAAGAATAAGACTAAAATAAGTCTCATAATGGCTTACTTGTCTTTATATTTCTTTCATATTCTTTTCATGATGTGTTTAAGAGTCTTTAAGTTGTTGCTCGTTTGTTTATTATCAAGTGACCTTATCGCACAAAAGAAACCATATGACCACCCCATGACTAGGTCAAGATAAGATTCTTTATTAACGCCTTTACAAACGTGAAGGTTGCGTTCTGTTTAGAGCTATTATCACTATGTTTATAATAATTTTCGGTTAGCAAAACAAATAACAAAATAATGAACGAATCATGAAGTTTTTAAGATTTTTTGTTTTCGAAATTTTGAACGTACGCACATTACAAAAGGCTTTATGTGAGGTGACTAAGTGAAATTGTAGGGTGATCTATATATACTGTATATTAATACTTTGCCTTAAAGTTTGCGATTGAAGACAAGTGAAAACATTATATTCGGGCTAGGCCGACTATTAAATACCCTACACCACATTGTCTAACACAATTCTTATTTTTGCCATAGAACACAAAACTTATACCCTCCTTCTACCCTATAAAGGGTACATTTTTGTGAAAATTCTTATATGCGGTAAAATGTAAAAAATAGGCCGGGATGGTCCAAATTTGTATAGTTAATTTTTTTTTTGATCTTTCATTACTATTATGAACTTATTTTCATCATGAAGCGTTGAAAATGGGACCTTTTTGTCATATTAATTTTAGGTTTCGTTATAGGAAAAGGGGGTTCAAAAAATTGCCCAAGCCGTTCCAAAGTTTGCACACCAATTTAGAATACCGAAATGTTATTACTTAGCTACTTACGTTAAGAAATTATGAAAATTACAATTTTTTCCATAAAACGACTTTTGAAAATAGGGCGTGAAGTGATCGAAAAAGTGGACTGATCCAAACCGTTCTCAATGGCGTTCGTTCTTGGCTCAAAACACATCAGTCCAACAAATTTGATCAAAATATCTCCAAAATTTGCGACCTGCAGCATGAATACAAGTTTACATAGACAGACATCAGACCGACAGACAGATAAATAAGGTTTAGATCGGTATAATAAAAAGTAGTTCTATCCTAAGCACTTCTGCGTGTTACATGCGTTCGCACCAACTTAGTATACACTGTCCCACAGGCGGTGTAGGGTTTAAAAATATAGGATAGACAAAAACGCAAACTGATCTATAGCGCAGCTAAATCATTAAATTGACAGATATGACGAGAGGACTCTTCTCTAGGCGATAGTTGTAGCTAACTGAACATAGCAGCCAGTAAACTACGCTTAATGACAGATTTTGTTCTACCCTTAAGACCTTAGACCTCTCTTTTTTATACCCATCAACGAAGGATCAGAAGTGTATTTATTTTATCAAAACGTTTGCAACGCCCAGAACAGCCTGACCGTCCGTCCGTCCGTGTAATGCCTGTTGAAAACATTCTTCCGACCACCAAAAACCACGTAAGGTACACAAATTCTTCGCCGGCTTCAAATTTAGAATGCACCTAAACATGCCAAGCTGTTCGTCTGTGCATCTGTCTGCTTGTGCAACTTTGTAGTATATCGTTCGTATCAGGGGATATCTACACCTGCGATAGAAAACGGCTGCAACCTAGAGTGTGAGTGCCCGATCTGATTAACTAAGCATTGACTATACCTACGACCAAGTATCGTCCACATATACCTTACCGCAATGACATGTGAACTTGCGAACACTGGCTTTGGCAGCTACGAGTCTTATATACACGGTCACGCGGCAATTTCTTGGCTATAAGTGCAGTAACTTGTAATGGATGAATTCTTATTCGCCAATTAATCATAGTCAAGTAAAGATAAGATTGCATTACTTTAACTAAAATGTTGTTTAGCCTCGACATCGAAGTTAATATGCGCTTAAAATTGAATGAAATTGTATCTCAATATAAAAAATCAACAAAAGAAAAATGAATAAATAAAATAATGTTTACCTGTGAATTGTTTTTTACTTTGTACAATTTTTTTATGCAAATATATTATATAACTATTAAAATAAATATAAGTATATGTCATGTATTAACATAAAAAGCCAATAAACTGTTATGGCTTTTTTATGTTTCTTCCAAAAAAGGTATCAATAATTTATGCATGTAATCATTTTACGAATAGACAAGGTTTTTATTAAACAAATTTTGTATATAATAATAAATTGTAGAAAAAAAATAGCAAAACCAAACAAATAATATAAAGATATATGCGTAGGTTTTAAATATTGAAAAATTTTTTTTTAATAGTTACATGAAAGACAATTGAAAGAAAAAAAGTTAAAAATTTGCGCTTTATCAAGTTAAACAAATACAAGTAAGTAAGAACAAGTACTACAAGGTTTAAGGTGAATTTGCAACGCCCATCCAACGCGCCCATCAAAACTATAATTATTAAAATCAATCAAGGCGTTATCAGTTGCCTGGTATATGGATAAATAAATTAAAAGCATTTAATGTTTAATCAGTTATGGGTGTGTGTTCATAAGAAGAACATCATGATCATTGTTCATGGGGGAGGGCGGAAATGGCAGCCGCTGCTCCTTTCCACTAGCAACTGATGAGTGAAACTTTGATTTTGGCAAATTGGTGTGTGGCCTTTTCAACATATAATATATAATAAGAAAACTAACTGTAGTTGTCGTGGCAACTTTTCAACTGACAACTGATGAGTGCACTTTTGAACTGGCAACTGGTGACTCAATTATACATTTAATGGTTACTTCAATGCATTTCTTATATTTGGACATTCTAATTGGGTCGCCTGAAAACTACAATCCTCATGCTATCTTCATTTCATGCCATCGAACCTGGCATTGGTCATTTTCAGTTCTTCAATCTGTCCTTTTATCAGTTCAAATCGTTATTAACTATGTTAACCATTTCTTTCACTTGCCAAAGATTTGCAATGTCGCGAATTCTGAAAGCATATAAATGATCAGACAGACGGACATGACTAAATTTATGCAGATTTGGCGTATCCGAAGTACAAGTACGTTTTTGAAAGGATAGTTTTTAGATTGATAGGAGAATTGATGAAATAACTTTGTACGCAAGCAAAGTCGACTGTTCAATACCCTACATCCTCTGTCCAATACAATTTTCTACACCTATCTTACACCATGTTGACAAAAAAAGCTTTACTTCTCATGAAAACACTTTATATGTTGTTAGATCTTAAAAATAGGCGTATGGGTAGTCCAAGCTCTTCACCGCTTTTCATTAAAAAAAAAAAAGGAACACTAAAAATTAAATTTTTAGAGGAAACGTTTGTATGGGTGAGTGCACAAAAACTATTGCCAAACTTTACCCGTATTTTCCATGGGGGCATTTGGTGTCCCGGTATGCTTACTTTTCCTTTTGAATTTTTGTTAGATAGCAACCTTTTCGAGATATGATATTACAGACAGAGCGGTCGTGAGAAACATCCGATTCAAGTCATTTCCAATAAAGTTTGCGTTTGGCGCAAAACTTCTCAAAATTCCCCGAAAGTTGTGACCTGTGTATTGAACACAAGAGTACACAGATACATGTCAGACTGATGAAGAGACAGGCAGATTTAAATAGTCATAATAAAAAGTTGACCTACCTGAAGATGTGGCATACAACTGCACAAATTTAACATACCTTTACAGTAACCGATATAGGTTACAATTAATATATGTCCAGCGATGAGACCAATAGACGTAAAAATAACTTTACATACATTAAAATAACTTACATAAGGTACAGAAAAAAAGTTTCTGTTGTTAAAAAAAATTATTAAGTAAACAATGAAATTACGCTGTTTACGTTGAGACAAGTCTACGTAGGTGTAAACCTAACAAGTTGGTCTTAAATGATGATTTCAAATAAAAAAACGTTGCCTTTCTCTCTCAACTATTTTTCTTCTTCATTTAATTTAATTGTTTTTTTTTTTTTTTTGTTTCTATTTAATGAAATCGTTTCAATTGAGTTGCTTTTCCTCTAATTACATTATGTTAGGCAAACAGTAGATCATTTGAGAATTCTCATACAACTCCATATAGCCAGGAAGTGAAATAAAGTGCAGAAGAAAGCAATAATTAAATCTTAATTAAAACAACTAAGAAAATTATATCCACTGGAAGGCGAATCTTTGATACCCACCCTCTTAGAGTAATACCTTATAATATGAAAATATTTTATTAAATTCGAGAGGACGTACGTTAATCATCAATGGAGATCATTTTTATTCGGACCTTTTAGCAGAGCTCACGAAACCATATGTACAGGAGGTTAGGTCAGGAATCGCTTATGAGATGCTTGTCCTTCGGGGGCGTGCTTTTAAGTGGATCAAACTGTTTTTTCACCATGTATATATGTTTGTAGTAAGTTTCACTCCAATATTTTTTTTTCATATGAGTTGTGAGTAAAGACAATTTTTGACTGCTGTGGATATCTACTAAGGAAGTCCCGCTGCTTTTGTAATCTGTGGCCGGCGACTAGTGCCACGCAGTGCACGCAGCAAAATTCACATTTCTAAGAGCATAACAGAGAGTTAAGTAGAAAAATCCAGCCGATATGTATGAATGTAGCATGCATATATTGCGTTGGATTTCGCAGGCCTACCTCTGAACGTTACAAACGGCAGGAAGACTACAGTATATCAACATCTTTTGATGTGGTGGGTATAAAAATTATTAAAATTCCTTTAATTTAATAATTTATGCCGTAAGGCATTTAGTTTTATAATAGTTCGGTTTAATAACATGTGTGAGTCTTTGTTAATGTAATGTAAATAAAAACTTTTATATACCTCTAGCTCCTCCAGCTATATTTGCATAAATTTTAGCACAATGGCTTTAAAATAAATATTTGACTGATATAACTGTAAAAATTTGATTTACATGGTCCGACAGACGGCTTGCGCTTGTTAAACACACACTCTTGTGTCAAGAAAAGCTTAGTGTATTTCTACATAAAAATGTAAATTAGGCTTAAAACATTGGTCAATAATTCTCGGGAGTAAGTCGAAAAAAAAATTTCTTTTTCTTTGTTTAGTGTAGGGGGATACCACATTGAATGGAATGATCTGAAAAGGGCCTACCAGTTTCCGCAATGATCCCATCCTTTGATCGAAAGATTTTTCCTTGCAACAGACAGTAGTAGCTTTGAGTAGCAAATCTGGAGAATACGGCGGATGAGGCGGAATTTCGAATATACAATTTTTCCATTGCAACCATGCACTTGTAAACCTGTGTATAAACGCCGTACACACCCACTTAGGAAGCAGCTTTGTCAAGACCAGATTTTCGTTCACAATAGTACACACAGCACCCGCTGCCTTTAAATATCTTTAGTGTGTCAGTTATCTCCTGCAACTTCACTTTTCGAGTAGCGTGAATAAATTTGAGTATGTGTGTAAGTTTTCTCTTGGGCGACCACTAATATCATAACACTCTGTGAACTTTAACGCTATCTAAAAATCCCATGCATTCTTTGTTAAGCACAAACTTAAGCATCAGTTAATCCCTTTTCTTGTGTGCAGTGGTACTGCACTGTCTGTCCCCTTTATAAAAATAATATGCATTTAATATTAGGGACGACTAGTATATGCGTCTTCCAGTACTTACTGATCGATGTGTTAAAATATCTTCCACAGTCACGGTTCTACATCTGCTTATTTAAAAAATTTTTCATGCTTTCTCTCTCTCTTTACGAACCTTACGGCTTACGGCTTAAATGTATTGCGTGTAAACCTGTTCTGAAAGAAACATTGTTTTACACGCAAAAAGGTTTTTATCATTTAGACGATGCAGCAAACAGTTATTCAATACTGACAATGAGCAACGCAAGGTTGTAAAATTCAATGTTAAAATCTCTGTACATACGTCCCTCTGAACATATACAACAACAATGCCGTATATGCTTTCAGAAAATATTTAAAGTTAATGCTAATGATTTGCTGTCTCTTCGAGAAAATTTATTCAAAAGCAAAAAAATCAAATCGCAAGGCAATTATTATTAAGTAAAAAAATGTTTGGGAAAAGTGTTTATCATGGTCATGTCATCTCAAATTTTTCACGCAGTACAAGCATTGTTTCAGGAACTGTGTAACAGGTGACGCCTTCCTGCATACATTCATAGCATCAATTGCAAGCAAAAAACAAGACATTGTAGCAGTCGCATGTAACGGTCGAGCCGGCAGCGTTCCCGAAAGTGTAGAAGGAAGTGTATTCCATTAACCTACACCATTAGTCCCAAATTCGATCCATGCCGTGTTGGGAGTAGACGAGTAGTATTGCGTACCACGTCAGTGTGCGCGGATTAAAA
>CCAG010008961.1:0-71259 GCA_001077435.1 Glossina morsitans morsitans | reverse complement strand
ACCTGGAATAATTGTTCCAATTGCATATACAGGATAGCCAGTAGCAGCTGCTCCGTTAGTTACCAGCACTATTCTGTCACCTGAATATTATTACTTGACTTTTGCTTACACTGCCGTTACTGCTTCCACTCCCTACACGGTACGATGCCTGGCTAATCCTTATGCCGCTTATCCCTCCATCTCATTTCTTCTAAAAAATTAATTTTCAAATTTTCCAAAAATTAATAATTAAACTTCTAGTCGATACGAAATCCTTAAAATTATTTTAGTTTAATATTTTCGAAAACTAAATAAAATTATTGTTTAAAAACATTGCATTTTTCATTGCTGTTATAATATTTAATGTGGCCCCTAAAAGTATATTAGATATTCTTAAATGAAACTGTTCACATTTATGTTCATAAAAACCTTTTGAATAGTATTTTATATGGCTTACTATATCTCATGCGGGATTTGTTGAACGGTTTTCCTAATTCAATTTTACTTTTGCTTACCAGATTGTTTTTCAGTTTATGGCAATCGAAAGATAGCTTTCATAGTCATAAGATATCTCATACAGTGTTTACATTCTTCGTTAGCACAAGAGTTTTCAGATGATTTTACCATTTCCGTCCGTGCAACTGCATATCTGTCGTCCATTGCTGGAACACTGGCGACGTATATATATTTACGTCTTAAAATGAACGTAACTTACTTATAACCCGCTTACTACTATATGCACACGAAGATTCATAAAGCGTGTACAAAATACGTCTATGATAAAAAATATTGAAGCTCACCTTTATTGATGTAATAATAGAAATATTTCTTAGGAAAGCGTCAAAAAAGCGTTTTGTAACTATAATGTGTTCTTTTGAAGTGTTGTATATATATGTATATGAAACATTTTCTCTAAAGCAACTTTGTGTTTGCTATTTTAGGTTTTCTATATCTATTTCTTTATGCAGAATGTACAGCATTTGCGATTCGTTTTGTAACATGTAAATAAATGCATCAAAGATCGCATGCAGTATAAAACTTCTTCACGCATTATTCAAATATCATATATCGAATAAGAATTAAGCAACACCTTACGATGAAAATAATACATCAATTTATGCAATGACTCGGGTTTATTAACCATTTTTTTGTGCTGCGCATGAGAAATAAGCCAATTGGAGAGCTTCCTACAAATCTTCCTACTCTCAACTTCAGCGCTATTGTGATAGCTATGTAAACTTCGAAATTTAAATGCTCGATATTAATACACACATCATATGTATATATATATATATATATATATATATATATATTATTTTTTTATTTATATTAAATGCTCGATATTAATACACACATCATATGTATATATATATATATATATATATATATATATATATATATATATATATGCAAAATTTTATAACTCAATCTAATAAAAAAAAAAAAACTTTTTATGATTTATTTAGAAACCAGTTCATTAATTAAACAAATTATTATAAATTTTTAATTTGACGAATATTTAGTAAAAGCTATAATACAATGATGATAAATAATGCGAAAGGTTAAGAAGTTCGATTCATTTGCGGCTAAACAGAGAACGAAATTTTGCAAACATCATTTATAAAGCGTGCTGTGTGCTTCCTCACAAAATGTAAGCATAAGCCATCAACGTGGAATTTAGTCAAAAATTTCAAGAGAAATTATTAGACTTGTATTGAAGATAAACATCCCAATGATAAGTGATGACGCTTTCTAGCGACATTAAAATGTTAGTAAATTAGTTTAAGGAGTAGACAAGCTTTTAAGCCTTCCTTATGACTTTTATGGCAAAAGAAAATATTCGTATTATGATTCACCGACAAAGCATTAAGTATTTTATTCATTTATATGATTTTATTAGCCTTATAATAATAAACATAATTGAAAGAAGAGCAAAAGAAGATTATGTAGAAAAAGTAGCTCATTTAAGCCTAAAATCCCTCTGAAACCTGTGAGAATCTTTGTAAATAAAAATTCTCAGAGTTACTGTCAAAAATTCCAGATTTCAACGCCCATTCCAGGGCATGTATCAAATTTCTTAATTGTCAATGTTTGAAGCCAAATAGGCAAACACGTCATTCACGACATAAAGCATATATAACGCATGAGAGACACATTTAGGATTTATTTCTGTCTATCCACCTACTAAACATCATGATTATTACCTCAAGCAATAACGCTAAGAGAGCAAATTTGGCATTAAGTTATCTCTCAATGAACCTTAAAATATAGTGCAATATGATTAAGCTATTAACACGAGTTCGCCCGTCTGTCCGATATAACAGTGAAAATTAAAAAGTGGTCAGAAAACGGCTAAAAAACTGAAACTCGGCGCAAGTACTTGCTTTAGACGTAATCTTCAGAACCAGGTTGAATCTTCCAAAAAGTTATAGCCAGGGGGGGAAAGAAGAGCGACAATTTTGAAATATTTCGTCAAAAATTTTACAAACTGCGGGGGAAATCTTCATCTGTGTTCAACTGCTGAACATTCTCTTGGCAATTTTTTTTTTCTTTCAACGGTGATATAAAAAGATGATTAGTTCCGTGACCAAATTTTGATTAGTATAAAAATTTAATTTTCTTAATACAGTTATGTAATCGTGTTACGAGTACTTGAAGCTACCAAAAGGCTTCTCTCCAAGCACGATTTCAGCGTAGATGACTCTAGCAATCTTCGTTCCTTTCATTTAACTTTTGCGTAGGGGATTTTCGATAAATTAATTTTAACATTTTTTATTTTTATAAAAGGTAGAATTATTTGTGGCCAAGCAGTTCAACATTTTCGCACACAAAAAGGTGATATACATTGGGAAAAGCCCTAGGGCTTTCACCAGCTAGATTAAGTGATTTTTATATTTACTTTTTTAAAGTCTTCTCTTCCCCTACGCTAATCTGCTGGTCGCACAGCCCCTCAAATTCAATGCACATGGAGTTGAATTTTTTGTAAAATTTTTAAAATAAAATTTGTTTTTTTTTTTTAATACTTAAATTTGTGGTTCAGGGCTTTCTGGAATATTCTCATTCTAATACCTTTTGTTCCGCTCCAAAACAAAATAGCGAAACAAATGTTTTTTATTCCCTACATCGCAAGGCTATATTAAGTTTTTACAGATGTGCGCAACAACCAGAAGTGGGTGAGATAGACCCGCCTTTTATTATTATCCAAGTTTGTCTGCCTGTCTGTCTTTTCTTCTTGTGTTCAACCCACAAGTCGGAGTTTTTGAGACATTTTGATAAAATTTAGTAGAGAGGCATTGTTTGGCCCCAGGCCAAATCGGATCGGACCATTTTTTCGACCACTCTCCATAGACGTCCCTATGGCGGAAACTCATCATACGAATAACTGTCTTAAGCGAAGTGGTGTAGGGTATTTAATGATGGGCATATAATATTTTTACTTATTTTGAGCTATGGTTGCTAAGTGCTAAAGCTACTTAATTAAAAAGTTGAAGAATTTTCTCATTTAATTTAAAATAAATTTAAACATTTCCAGTCGCATTAACACACAACTTATAACGACATATAAGAAGAATTGTAAGCACTTATCAGATATTCTCCCACTTAGCTCTCACAGTTTCCCAATCGCATATAATTTATTATAACCAACTGATATAAAATAACCGATTTCTATATTCAAAAGTTTAAATTAAATTTGAGAAAATTCAGATCAGAAAAGGCTTCAAAAGCAATTACTTTAAACGTTTGTTTATTTTTCAAATATACCTAAATGCAGACATTCGTACAAAGGTCTTTTCGCTCTACAATCTACAATCACTGATGGAATGAATGTGTTCGTCGTTAAAAAAGTTTTGTTAAATTACTTTGCTACGATTGTATGTTGTATTCTTAGGAATTGCCAGCTTCCTTGCCTTTCCGCTTGCAATCCAAACATAAATTTTCATCATCGACGATTCTATCACCGTCACAACAAAACACATTTACACCTTCGTCGTTGGTTGTCAAGGCATCAATCATTACCATCATGAATCTTTTATCCGAAGTAAATTGAAATGTGACTTTTGAGATGTGTACGTACATTCTTAACGCTGGGAAAACGTGACCATAACCGCCTCGCAAGTCACATGTACTATTTGCATCATTTAATCTTTGATTTACGTTTAATTTGCTTCGCACACCGTTTCAGGAGCCGCCTGTTACATTTCATCTTCTTGTTTTTCGAACAAGACTCGTGGGCGAATTTCTAATTAACTGCATTGCATAAAATGTGTTGAAATAAAATGTTTTATAAAATTCCCACTGAATACGTCAGGATTAGGAATATTTTTGATTTATTTGATTTTCTTCTTTTGCTTGTTTTTTTTTTTTTTTTCGTATTTTTTAATAATGATAAATGCGAGAAAATTCAAATATTTTTCTGAACTTTAATTATCTTGACAAGGGATAAAGTAATGGTGTTTTACTTCGCTTGTCGTTTGTACAGTTGTCGAAAAAGTCTACTAAAGTCTACTGAAAAGGAGTTGAATTTTTAATAAGCAAACTGTGCTATCGTATATATGGCGTACGATGGTGCGTATAATCTTATGAAGCTGACTGTTTTTCACATATATGTGCGAGAACAGCAACAATATTTCATATAGATTTTCCAGTGACCCGTGACTTAGGCCTCTCTACTCAAATTATGTTGCTAAACGGTAAAATTGTTGTAATGAATGAATTTTTTTTTTTTTTTTTATTTATTATTAAATAAAACACACTGATTCAGAATTATTCTTTAAGTCCGTCCATGGATTTGCTGAGGAAGCTCAATAAATTTCAAACACTAAACTAACACTAAAGCTAACAAAGTGAATTTAATAGGAAGAGAAAACGATAGAGAGAACTACTTGCCGTCAATTCGCAAGCTTTCTAAGATCGATCTACTAGAAAGTCATCCTAGGGATTCTTGAGAATGCCGAAAGCACTAAAAGGTTGTATTAATCGAATTGCTCCAGAGCAGAGAGCCCCGCAACAGAGGTAATTTGAATGACTACGGGTCAAATGGAGCCATTGGGGTTTCCGAAATATTCTACACGAATCACAATAATCTTTGCCCGATTACCAAGAAAACTTGTGCTGTCCTGATAGAACGCGTACATCGTTAGCAGATACGAAAGCATTTAAAACGTTTTCAATGTGAGCACTTAAGTAGTAGTGTGTGACACCGGGTAGCATAACTAACTCCACCTCTAACTATCTACGAGCCATTGAGTTTTATAAAAACGCTAAATGCTTTCTCGCTAATGCCTAAAAGACCTTTGAGTGAACAAAAGCGCCATTTGTCTATTAGTGATAATCAAAAAGGAGTACGCTATAGTAATCCGACAAAAAGCCTACCCGAAGCATTGAGGAAAAATTGAAATTTGACGGTAAGAAAAAATATTGAGCTCGTCCAACCCGATGAAGGATCCTGCCATCAATAACTGGCGTAATTGAGCCGATCATCAAAGCCAAAACGGACCCAAGGAGACAAAAACATAATAAATTAATTGTTCGGCGTAGCAATGGTGGATCACTTATTGCAAAACTCGTCAAGGAGAGGAAAGCACTGATGACCTCAAGTTTCCTGTCCTCTCCGTCCGTCTGTGCATTGCTTCGATTCTTACAACGGTACCTTAAGGCGCGTCGTACCTTAGGTAGCCTCAACAGGCTACTAGTTCGTCCGCCAAGCAACGCATATGCAGCCAGTAAGGTCTAAATAATAAAGTCTAACTATAAATAATAGTTAGAATTTTACTACGACAACGTTCAAACACATACCTAGCAAAACATACTCTACTAAAATTATTTTCCACATATCAGCGCAACCAGTGCCTGTTTCACATTTTCAGTTTTTCGCTTTTTATAAAGACTGAGCCATCGACTTACATTTATGTTTAATTACAATATTTTCGAGATAAAATCATCAGTAAATTAAGTGAACCTAATAAACATCTACGTTGAAACTACATTATCGGATAATCGAAACTTGCGCCAGTGAAGCGATGTAACTTTTAAATTTTACTTTATTTTTGTTGTTTTTTGTTTTTTGTTTTTATTATAACGAAAACCCTCCCATATATGTCGATTGTTTGTTTATTTAGTTGTGCGCCGGCAAAAACTGGATACAGTGCTTTAATACATATGTATGAACGTATTTAAAAAAGAAAAAAAAAAAAAAAATGGAAAAATACAATTTACCAAAATTTCACAATGCAATCGGGTTAAATGTCAGTGAAGTATAAACTAGTCACATTACCGCCAACACCAGCGCAACCAACTGCCTAATCAAACATATAACAATACGGTACACCTTTGTACTGACAGTTGTAGTAACTATTTGCATAACAGTATGGCAATCTCTCATAATATATCGGCTTGTGTAAAGGAGTACAAAAGGTGAGACCAGCCGTCATTAGAGGTTGTGCTTGCACCAAACCCATCAAGCATAGAGCAACAGAGTATTGGGCAACTATTAACAATAATAATAAATGTATTAAATTTATTATTTTTAATATCAATTCAATTTTTATATAAATAAAGTTTTGTAAGAGTTGTCAACAACAACTGCATTTGTAATAAATCATTAGGCACACGAATGCGCTAAAACGTTTTATCTCTTTGGTCAGGCTTCTCAATTATTGAAAGTCGTCCATTCACAATTGGAGAGGAATTATGAATACAGATCCAATGCATGCGTACGTACAAAATATGCAGGAGTTCAAGAGACCTGTTTACACTTGGTAAAAAGTGTAAAGTTAATATTATGTATGTATGTATGTTTTTTATTTTGCCTTTCAAATCAAATTCTAGGCAATGAACTCTTCTTCGTTTCTTCTTGAACTTGTAATGCGTTTTAAAGGCAATAAACATGTTTTTTATTTCGTGGCTTAAGAGGTGATTGTTTATTTTTAGATTTCATATTAACTAGACTCCCCATGCAAAACATATGACTGCATATCCATTAAATCTATCTGTTAATTATAGTACATAAGAGAGATCTTTTCAATATATTTTTATACAAAAAAATATTTAAAAAAACTATGAATTATTTTTTTCAACCTTTCTCCGACCGGTTAAACGCCATTCATTTTAATTAAAATATCATTTTATATATATTATAATAACAGAGTTTTAAGAATGTGTCCAATAGAGAGAAATAAATGCTTCGTTTTCTTCTACTCACACACACCACATTCTCCATATGAATTTAAAATCCCTTATATTCAACATTGTCTTTTCACTGCATTTATTCTCCAGCCCACAAAGGAAAATGATTATGAACTATTTTTAGTTCCGTTATTATATTAGTTATATGAAAGCAGGTGAATCGAATTTCTTACGAAACTCGAAAATATCAAGATCAAGGACAATGATTGACAATTACTGGCATCAAAGTTAGCCAGTTACTGTAAGTGGCCCTATATTTTTGTCTTTGCTAAAAACTGGGCTATCTTCACACTTGGTTCGCCTCTATGCTACGGTAATTGATAATCGAACGATATTGAACGAATGACAAGATGATGGGGAAAACTAAAATAAAAAAAAAAAATCATTGCTACTATTTACCATACGATGTATGGACAATATTGGCGAACATTTGGAATATACAAAGTGTGTTACAAAACAGTGCAGTGCAGTTCTTCGACATGTTTTAAACGGCATCGATTTCATTGTAAAGTTCCGGCCTGATCATTGTAAAAAACGCCACAAATATGCCCTCTCCATAAATGAGTTTCCGGATTGTTTTGAAGGTGACTAGATTTACAAAACTTACCATTTGGACACGGTAGCATGTACATGTATATATATTATTATACGTTGGATTATACATTGGATGTGAGCAATCGTAGTCCGAATTATCTGATTTTTGATTTATTATGAAAATGTCAATAACGAAAGTTTTCACACCAATGTTCGAAGTTTCGAAGTTTGAGGTTGAAAATAATGAAGTTTTAACAACGGAATTTTAACAGAGGGAAGACAGAACAAGAGACGGACCGTGAGAGAGAGAGAGAAAAAAAGAGAGAGTGAGCTTTTATACACTTCATAGATGTGATGAATCCAAACTGCTCATAGCACAGGCAGTTTTTCGCAACTTAATTTTATTTTTGCATTTAGCCACAATTTTCAATTCACTGTAAACAACACGATTTCCATTGAAATCACAAATGGTACCCAACAATACATAGTGTTGTTCTCAAGGCTAAAAATGTACACGGTGACCAATATCTAAGAGGGTAAAAGTAAATATATGCGGTCTCTAGTTTGAATCTAAGTTTTACCTAAAAATTGGAGATATAACGAACTGCAAGGAGTGGAGGTGCATCCTCGGTCTAACTTACTATCAAATATCACGCTTAAGTTAATACTGGACATGATAAAACTAATCGCGACGCTTGTATGGTTTCCTTCTAGTTTTCAAAAACAACTTACATTTACAGTACGTATTAAATAGATTCATTAAGTCGATGTGCAATGCCAAATAAGGCTTTCTTCCTAATGCATGACAATAATATATGGGCAAAAAATAAAAACATTTTTTTTTTATAAATATTTTCATAAATAAATCGTACGCTTTGGTTAACGCAATTCAATAGCATTGCAAAATTTGATTAAAACGCTCTAAAATTTTTATGTTTTTCACTTATATATCTTGCGAAGCGAATGAATTTTAAACAAAATTGTTCCAAAGAAATAAAACAGTCTAGCTTTTAACATATTCATCATATATCTTATAATCTATAGAAGAAACATAGCCTAACATGACTTTTGACTATTGCAGGAGAAAAAAGATTTTTAAGAAAAGCCTAAAAAGAACGTAATTGTGTCAGGTGATTGAAAGTTGCAGGGTACAGTAATTCAATCCATTTGTAGTAGTCAGTAGCTAAGTGTTGATCCAATAACCGCCGGAATGGAAACAACACAATTCTTTGCTTTGTATAGACGTTGAAAGTCAATCGTTCACATGTGAGAAACTGGCACAAATACAGACAAGTAAGAATGTCATAGTGAGGCAAGGATGACCATTCAATATTCCATACCATCCCGCCTAATATTTATTTTCATGATCAAATACACAAAATTTGCACTGACGTTGTCCACATTTAACGAAAGTCATTTTCCTGTCAACGATCTTATTACTCTTGACCCATTTTTGCCAAACCAACTAATTTGAGACTTGCCTGCCAGAGAAACTTACCCAAATGATAGATAGACCTGTGTGGCCTAAATTTCGTACATTCAATTTTTACATCAAATTGTTTTTGTGGAACAAATTTCCACCATAAAATATTAAAAAGTACCCCTTTGCACTACAAAAGGGCTCATTTTCCGTAAGAATGTTTGTATGGATACGGGTCCAAAAAATGGTCCCATCCTATCCAAACTTTTCGCGTCAATTTTGGGTGTAGATATATTAATACTCACTGGCGCCTACCAAAAATTATTATAAATGTCTAATGTTTCTTCTGTGACGGCTTATACGAAGTAAGGCTCTACACGGGGAGTAATTGTAAAAATGGTCTGATCCGATTTTCAATAATATTCATTCCTAAACTAAAACACATTACGGCAAGATATCTTAAAAGTTTCGACTTGTCGGTTGAACACAAAGTTACACAAACAAATATTTGAAAGTAAACAGACGGACAGCCTAGGTCAGATAGATTGAAGAAAAGTGCACATTTTGCAGATCGGCGTACTTCTTGGATCATTGTGGTACAACTGTGTTAAGCCAAGTGCTGCGCTGTATTTAACGGCAGGCCGTGACTCTTACTCTTACTTTAAGTTGAAAGACATAAGGTAAGGTAGTTGAATGCTATAAGATGGTAGGTTAAGACCAATCAAGCAATCGAAGACAGTAGAAATCAACAACTTGTAGAATATTTTTATATGAATTACGAATTAACTATCAAAGAAGTTGGCTTTCTTTTGTGGAAATCAATGATTTTTTTTTTTGACGCCGAACGCATTGATAAGTTTAATAGCACATTAATAAACGTGATAGGAAAGCATAGGCAAATGCGAAATCTTCTGACAATCATTAAAAATCACTTTTATTTCAATGCATTATATATTCGCACACTCTCGAATTACTTCCGAAAAGAAAATACAAGCAATGAAGAGGCGAAAAAAGACACTGTTATAAGCGTAAGGTAATTGGGCATGAGAGTGTGCATTAAAGAGCTCACGTTGAGTTTTTCTAAAAACAATTTAAATCAAATAATCTGATGGTGAAAGTGTTGTCTGATGTGCATGCAGACGAAGGCAAGCGCTAAACATTATTCTTTGATATTAAAAGCGTGCATCAACAGGTGTTTTATCTATTGTTTTCCGGAAGAACAGTAGCTTAAAACAACAACCATCACAGCGAATGTTAAGTTAGTGGGGTATGTGCTGCTGTTTTTTTAGTTTATATTTTTTCTTGGTCCGCTAAGGCCACTCAATGAATGAAAATGGGTGACGATGATATATGACAAACAAAATACGTATATACGTATATATATATAATATAAAAAATGTCAGATATCACGTTGTTTAGTTTAAGGCCATACAATATGTACTAACCGTGATGCAAACTGACGAGTGTTCAGTAAAACAGCAACAACGTGTTAGATAGTAAAGCTTTGGAGGAAAATGTTAACACGAAATGTGACGAGTGTGCGCGTGACTCGAAAGAAAGTTGCTAAGCTTTATGTACGAAGGTTATGACAGCATACAAATGCGAAGTGAGTACTACTGGCCGTGATATGAAAATGCTATATAAACAGGACTCAAACTAAAAGAAAAATTAGTTCTTATTAAAACTGCTACCTGTTCAGTATTCAAAAGAAGAATCTCTTAAAGCAAAAAAAAAAAGAAGAAAATTCTGAATAAAACCGATCAAGAAAAGTGTTGATTTGAAAGTAAAACAAACGAAAGGACATTATTTGCAAATTTCAATAAAGTGCAATTTTTGAAAAGCAAAACAAAAATTTATTCGTAAATTATTCCAAAAAGTTATCAAATCTTCCGATTCTATACTGGATATTAAATATTATAAAATAAGTGCATTGTCACCATATAAGGATATGAAAGCTAGCAACTCGAATAGCAGCAGCTCAGGCTGCTCGGCTGCCTCCTCTACAACAGATATTAAAAAGTGCCGTACAGACATTCGATTGTCCGGCAATCGCTCCCGTTCATTTTTACATTGCTTAAGCAAGCATTTGGGTCGCCATTTTCTGCATCATACATCCCATCACCATCATCACCATACAATGCATCACAATGGCCAAACGATTGTGTACAATAGCCAAGAGGATTTAAGAAGTTCCTCGACGGATTCGTTTTCTCTTAGCTATGAGCGCAATTCTCATTTGGATTGTGTGGCTCATCTAAACGGCGGCATCGGCAGTGAAGGCGGCGGTGGAAGTAATTTAGACTTAAGCAGTGCGGAAAGGACTTCTAGAACATCTTCTGGCTCGGCATGTTCGCGTTTCTCTCCTGAAACAGAGGATTTAGATAATTCAACAAGTTATCGATATAGTCAACGGCACATTTACTTAGACACCAGTTTGTATCGCCACGCAAGCACATTTAATTGTCAAAATGCGGAAGATGACCTCAGTGAAGCAGATAGCGGCAATTCGAGTAGCGATGAGAACGACGACGAGGCACAAAATAATAAAATTAAAGTTAATCAAAAAGAGTCACCATCAATCAGCGTCTCACCTTGCTGCCCACTAACTAACAGCAGTGCAAAAGGTTTGCACTTAAGTCGCATATCGATAACTTCCTCGGTGCGTAGCATGTTTCAGCATATCACCTCGGCATCGGCGGCAGCTTCGTCGCGCAGTCTTTCCTGCAGCAGTACACCGCTGAAGCGCGTATGGGAATCGAAATGCAAAAAAACCAATTCAGCTTCCAGCAATAGCAGTAATAGCAACAAAAAGTCCTCTACCTCCATAAAGGCCAACATTAACAGTAACAGTAACAGTAACAATAACAGTAATAACAAAAAACCTGAAAAAAAACAACAAAGCATCTTACGGCCACCAATCAGTTATGTATATATGAAGGGTATGTCTGGCCTATATTCGCGGGTACCTCGATACACGGTATGTTGTCCCTATGGCACCCAGCAATGGGCCTAAAATATCTAGTTAGCTACCTGCAAACAGATCTGTATATTTCGATAAAATCTAAAAATTCCAATCTTTAAGACTTAATATTAAAATAATTATTATAAGAAAATTGCGAATTGAGAGAAAAGAAAAAAGAAAAAAGAAAAAAGAAAAACTAATAAGTTCAAGGACATCGCCTAATTATGATAACAAAATAAGGCAGAGATTTATAAATGAAATTAAAAAATTTGCATTTTTTTAGAGATTTTTTGTCTAAACCAAACTTTCATATTCAAAATTGCAAATAAAACTAAGGCATATAAAAACAAAAAAAAAAAAAAAGAATAAGCAAAGCATAACAAAGTAGAACAAGATATTTAAATTTTTACAAAATTTCACCGAAATTAATTAAACAATTATTACAATTACACGCAGGCACTTAAAAGTTCAAATTCATACCGAATAACATAAGCTTTACAAGCATAGAACTGTGTATTGAGAACAAAAAGAAACGTCAAAACAACAATAACACATCTAACAAAACAAACATATCCTTAAAAATACTTACTTATTTATGTACCTTATAAGTGTATTTAAGAATACCGTAGAACTTTGCCAATAGTTTTAATTTCGTTTTTTCTTAATAGCCTTTAAATGAATATATTACACCTTAAGTTACACGAATTTATTAAAACAAGTAATTTAGTAAAAATTCCAACAAAAAAAATAAAAAAAAAAATAAATAAAAAAAATAAATAAATCAATACACAATTATTTACTTTTTTCAACCAACAAAAATTCAATTTCAAGTTTTTCTTTGCTTTCTCAAGAACTTATGAAAAGCAGTGCGAGACGACACATAGCCTCAGAAGGAAATGAAATGATTTCGCTAATTATTGTCCGTATAGATTATAAGCTATATATAATAGTTGTGTATCAGTTGTATATTAATAAGTACACTAAGTAAGTAATAGATATATATGTAATATATTAAGAATAAATCGTACACTATATGAAAAATATAAAACAGAAGTAACTTGTTTAACTATTCTTCACTTGTACAAAAACGGAAAATTGGAAATTTTCTCCTTCGAAGATATGTTTGTAGAGAAAAATGTACCCATTTCCATCACCCATACAGAGAAAAAAGGGTATATTCACTCTGTGTGGTTATATGCAACACTTAGAAGAATGTTGAGATGGAGCCAGCTTTTATTACACCAATCGATTGAAAATGACTTTCTGAGTCAGTTGCTAAATCGATCTAAGCTTTAAATCGACATCGGCCTGTCTTTCCATAACTTCAGCTACAGATTGCAAATTTTTCGCACCAATTTTACGTACACTTTCCATATAACGCCTTATTTTGGAAAGTCGTCATAATAATAAATTGAAGCAAAGTACTACTGTAGGGTATATAATGGAGCGCAGTGACTCACTATAGTGTTTTTACTTGTATCTTTTCTCTAATTGCTTATAAACTACAACTGATAGAAGGATGAAAATTTCCACGCCCATTGTATGTGTTATCCTAGAGTAGCCGTACAGAAAAGCAACCACTTGGTCATACCTACCGAATATAAAGTAGGGAAATTCAATTTTCATTTCTTTCCTTTTTTTTCTTTCAATAAAGATTATGAATATAAAAGATTCATCCACGAGCAAATATAATTTTCTTAGTTGTCAATAATTAATTGCTTTATTCTATGGCTTGTCTAAGCCGCAGGCTTTCTATTCTGATGAATTTTCTTAGACTTTATTAAGTTAACCTCAAAACATTCCAATAAAACTTTTATTCTCTGAATACGAATACATTTTGTCTTCCTAGAAATTTTTCCGTTTGAAGGGAGCCATTGTTTCATCTTTAATGAGATTTAGTCAATTAGTACATATTGACTCATCTAACTGCAGTTACTTTCATTCTTGAAAAGGAAAAACCTTTCGGCTCATTATTAGAGTTATTTGCGTATACCTTTGGCAATATTCAAAATATGCTTCACCTCTGACCTTAACTCTGCTATTGATGAAAACGAAACGCCTAAATTCGCTCACAAACAATAATGGATATCCCCTAACTACCTTGTTCTATATTTATACCCATCACTGAACGATGGAGGGGTACATTCATTTTTTCATAACATTAGCAACAACCACATGTAAGCTTCAGAGACCCTATGAAGACCCTTTACATATTCTTGATCAGCCTGAAATTCTGAATTGATTAGGGCATGTCTGTCAGTCTATGTGCCTATATGGTGTTTACTGTTGCGACTCTTCTCGTCACAAAAGTGAAGACATCGACTTCAAATTTGTTAGAAACATGGGAAGTTTTTGCAACCAGGTTGAAGTTGAAAATGGAGCAAATTGATCGGACCCCCTTACGCCCGCAGTAAAGCGTGAAGTGAACGCATCTAGCGAGTATGTGAGATTCGGCCACAGCCCAACATAACTGTCCTACTCGTTTGTTTTTCTTTTTTTCTAATCATTTCACACTCGCAAAGAAACTCCTTTTACGGCAATCACTTCCATTTCCATTACACAACATGGCATTATAAACAAATAAGAGAATTGTGTTCTTCTTAGATACAATTTTGCAGGCCCACCCCTTCAAGTTAACATATAAATGACATTACTTGGCGGCTTAATAGTTAATCAATCAATTTACTGTAAACCCGATATAATAGTTAATCAATCAATTTGCTACAGACCTGATGTATATATATATGTATATGTATATACCCACATATCTTGTGGTGCCAAGTTAAATTGAGATTGTGCGGATACATGTGACATCCAAAACGATTTGTAATAACTCTACTTTTTTTTCGATGAAACGATTCACACTCATTTTCGGAATCAATTTTCTGTCTCATTCCCTTCCATTTATAATGCAATTTACAAATTTTCGATGTATTTTGATCAAAATTGGTACAGTGATATGTTTGTGCCCAAAAATGAAGAACAATGAAAATTGATTGACCACAATCCATGTATAATAATATACAATTGCATTTATAAACGTAGCCATTTTTATGCCCACCACTGTAAGATGGTGGGTATATAATAAAACAAAATGCGAAATACGAAAAGCTTTTTCGAACAACCTCATATTACTGGAATCAATATTTGCTAAACAATTGTTTTTTCCAATCATCATTATAACCTTTTCATAACACGATTTAGACAAGTTTCATATCAGGTTTGTACCGACCACAGCAAGATGGAGGTATATTCATTTTGTTTTTTTGCACAATGTATGTAACACCCAAAAGGAAGCTTCAGAGACCCAATAAAGACCATATACATATTCTTGATCAGCCTGAAATTCCGAGTTGATATAGCCATGTCTGTCCCTCTGTGTGCCTATGTAATGTGTGTTGTTAGCACTCTCCTGGTCGCAAAAATGAAGATATCGATTTTAAATTTGGTAGAAACATTGGAATTTTGTGCATGCAGGTTGACGTTGGAAATGGGCCAAACCGGCAGGAGCAGAAGCACGCAGTGGATCGTGAGGTGAACGCAACTCCGATCTTTTTAACAAAAATTTTTGGATTTTTGCTCATTTCTCGAAAATTGTTAAAGACAGAAGGTTGAAATTTTCCACATTTACTTTACGAAACACTCTAGACCTTATGGGCAAAAATGGAAAGTGTCCGCCATGCCCACACAAAGTTACCAGTGATAAAATTTTTTTTTTCACTTTTTTGAGGCCTTACGCCTATTTATCATAAGGCAAACAAGACCGAATGTTTAAAACTATTTTGTACGCTCCTTAAATGAAGATAATTTATCTGCCTAAAAATGAATTAATTTTAAAATGAATTTGGTAGACACCGCGATTAATAGTTTCTTAGTAATACCAGCGATATGAATATCAAATGAAAGAACTTGGAGAGTAGAATGCAGAAAACGAAATGCAGAAACCGAGTGGCGAGCGAAAAATAGTGCTGTAGTGCCATAAATGAACGTTTAAAGGTCCACCAGGATGATGACATTTTTTGAATTCCTTCTTTTTTATCTTTATATGACAAGCATTTCCCAAATTGACCAAGAGTAGTGATTGGATAGTTAGTCCTCTCGTCAAATATCAACTGCATTAAGGGCCGTTATGTTATATTATCTTAAGGAAAACCACTATATCATATGGAACCTTTATTATTACACGTAATTTCGTCTCTTCAGAGTTAGAGAGTTATCATGCAAACTTATTTATATCAAATGAGTGATTGCTTTAACAAAATCTTATTTGGTTGTAAAAAAATGCTCAAGAATAATAAAATCTGGAGAAGAAAATTAAGTATTATAACAAACCAAGGGCTACGTCCACCCATGTATTGGATCCTTATTCTAAAGTATATACATTTTATGATCAGCGTCAAATACTCAATCGATTTACACTCATCCGTCCGTCAGCATATGTATCCAAGTGCTTGTCTGCGGTAATCATTCCCGCGCTCGTAACGCTTGCAACATTAGTTGCAAATTTAGCAAAAACATTCAAGGTTCTGGAATGGGGGTTACTAATAAAAATGGGACAACGCGGTCAAAGGACACGACTACAATGCAATCAAAGCTGAAAACTGAGCTTTTTTTGCCAAGTACTCGTGATCCACAACAGACACATGATAATAATTCTCATATATATTCTATAAATCTCAAAAAAATCGGCCACACCTACGCAATATTTTAGAGTGTGAAAATTTCATTTTTACATCCTACACCACTTGTAGTACACTTGGTTAATATACCAAGTCAGTGCAGTCGTATGTAACACGCAGAAGGTCTTAAGATGGTCCCACCTTTTATTATACCTTTCGATTCAGAATGATAATTTGAACTGATCTAAGCCCATCTGTCCGTCTGATGCCTGTCCATGTAAAATTGTGTTCAAACTACAGGTCGCAATTTTTGAGATATTTGGATGAAATTTAGTACAGGACGAACCCAATTGAAAATGGTTCGGATCGGTCCACTTGTTCGACCGACATGAAAATATGCCTCTATATGCAAGATACAAGATAAAATGTTTGTGTTGTGTAATAAAAATAAGAATTGTGTTAGACAATGTGGTATAGGGTATTTAACCGTTGGCTTTGCCCGACTACATGTTCTTACTTTTTTTTATTCGCTTTCACGATTAAATTGGGGAGTGTATTTGTAGCGGTGTGCATATGTCTTTATATACATATATATATATAAAAGATTCGTTTGCAGGCGAATATAATTTTCTTATTTGTTTCTATTAAACTCTTAATAGGTGTGGGGTGTGTAATGTACCATTTTGATCGCATACTATATCGTAGTATATCGAATTTTAGTTTTATATACGAAAGATTACGTTAATTGTGTAGAAATGAAATCAGAAATTTAATGCATTGCAGTGCTTTTACTGATAGGTGGATATGCAATCGAACGCAAACGCTAGTCCAGAAGACAAATGGATGAAAATTTATCAATAAACTATCCTGTCCGTTTCACATCCTTAATAAACAAATCTATGTTATATGGTTTGGGATGATACGTGACAAACGAAAAATCCTGTGTATTTGTTATATTCTATCTTACGCTTAAGCGAGAAAACAAAAATGAAATAACATTCAAATCTTTTGAGATGGATTTTGTCTATATATCTATATAATTTATTTTCTTATAGATAGAGCTTCTCATCTAAACAACACATTTAACCGCAGGTCGTCTCTTCAATTTAAATGCTGGTATTTTTTTTATTGAAACTTTAATGTGTTTTAATAAGAAGTTCACTACACACGGCACACTCTACCGACAATGAACCATAAATGTACAATACGTTTATAATGAAAGTCATTTGTAAAGCATCTGACAGCAGGCAACAAGTGCATTGCATTACGTGGGCTAATAAGCGAAAAAGTTTCCCGACACTTCATCGCAACATGCATTTTTATTTACTGTCTGTGTATTCACGTATTGCTTGTTCTCATATACTATGCTAAACACTTCCCATTATATTGCAGGCATGGTATATCTGATGCACATCAAGGTGTGAGAAAAACTGAGATCTGAGCTAAATGCGATTAGAGTCCAACGAAAGAATTTCAATAATGATTGGAGAGCGAGAAACACATCCACCAACGGCACTTATATATTTCACAGCGCAGATTAAACAAAGGCAATCGTATTCCAGGGATTTATTCATTTTTAATTTGGAAAAGTCATTGGACGGGAGATGGAATGTGCCTTCACCGTCTTCACGAACTAGATATTAGTCAGACAGGCACTATGGACAACCATAGTATCGAACTAAGTTTGAGATTTTCTCGCTCATGGCGCTCATAGAACACGATGGAGATGGTTTTTCCCATTTGCACAATTAAGACAATGCTATGCAGAACGATGGCTATATCCGCCCCAAGTTGATAGTAGCGGTGATACTTTTGTTGTCAGTTTGCTTGCTTCTCTTTCTTTCTCCTTAATTTGTTCATTGTTTTTTTTTTTTTTTCTAGCAAAATAAATAATAATAAAACAATGTATGCGTGAAAGCTAGTAAAGATTTTGGCTAAATGCTTCGTTAATAACCCTATAAAAGTAGTGGAACACTATATCCTCAGGAAGTTATGAAAACAAAAAGCGGAAACAAACCAAAAAATAAGTGCAAACTGAAATTAGGAGAAAGCACGTAATCACACGTTACGAGAGAGCAAATGCATTCGATTGTGCAGACGTGCGTAATTATTGTGCAGACGGAGAGAGAAATTTTGCCGAAAATGCGAAAGCAAGAGACCGGGACTATAAAAAGAAGCCGCTAACAAAAAACATTTTCAGACAGTTAAGGACATTAAAAGTGCATGGTTGTTATTGGCGTTCTTTGCTCTAGGTAAACATATTAAAAGTTAAAAGTTTAACAAAGCAAACTAACTAACTCTTCTGTAAGTATCAGCCGGTTATCATAAAAATTCAAAAGTGAAATATATGTAATTCAAAAAAAAAGAGAGCCGAAAAGAGAAGGAAAAGGCCAAAATATTATTATTTAAGCAAGACATACTGAAGTATTTAAGATAAAATGTCACTTGGCCATGTATGTTTCGCTGATATGTTGCCTTCGACACCGGCAGCATCAAATCAAGTTAAAAATGTCGCAGCAAATTTTTACGCCAATGATGATGCAATACGTCAATGCAGTAGTTTAATCAGAAGTAGCCGTGACCGTAGCGTCTCTCCTAATACCGTAAATTCACCAACACCACGTTACATACGTAATATGGGCTTCTTTCGTCAGTTGAGTCGTCGTTTCGGTTTGAGGTCAAACGATGACCTAATTTATACAACTGCCAACGACGATGATAATCAAAGTTCATCGACCGATTCTTGTTCTTCAACGCAGGCGGCTGCAGCGGCTGTAGTCATAAATAAAGGGCGGGAATTGCAGCAGCAATCATTGCAAACAAATGATTCACATATTTCGGGTACTTCAAGTGAGACAAGCAGCACCATGGACGACATAGACGAACCAACAACGCAAACAGATTCGAATGAACAACAGCAATCACAACAACAAAAACAAGAAGTAAATAAACAACTCTCATATAATAGTCGTGCTAGCTTTTCGCGCCTGCAGCGTCGTTCGACTTCCACCATACGCAAGGCCTTGGCAGGTTTTTCTTTAACAACGCGTTCTCTATCATGCAGCGGTGCTCCACCAGCTCAGCCGCACAATGAATGCGATACGCCAAGCTCCGCTAGCAGCACTCCCATTAAATCCGCTTTAAAATCATCATCAAATCTTGAATTGAATAAGAAAACCTTAACAAATCATTGTACACATCAGCTCAAACCAGCAGCCGCACTTAATGGTAAATCAAATAAAAAAGTCAAACCACCGCCACAACGTATACTACGTCAGCCTGTATCCTACACATATTTGAAGGGCATTTCCGGTTTACCAACGCAGCGAGTACCGCGAAATTCGGTGTGCTGTCAGTACGCGAGACACTAAGCGCATTTAAAGCATTTTTTTTCGAATTTTTCCAAAACAAAAAACAAAAAAATACAAAAAAGAAAAACAGCAGACAACAGTAGACAAGGCTAGAAAGTTGTTGTTGTTTGAAGAGAAGAAAAGTTTGATGTCGTTACCGGAAACGTATACAAAACCAAGTAAAGTAAAAGTAGTTGCATTGATATTTATGACCGTTTTTTTTTCTTCATAACACACACACACACACACTATACGGACATATACCCAAACACCAAAATACTTAGAAAAGAATTATTTATTTATGTATTTTTTTTTCTTTTGACTCAGTTTAACAGCATTACGAAAATTATTATCCTTTTGATGATGATCATCATTTATAATAACTGTGATAATGGGAGAAAATACACGCATCTAAACAAAGTCCAAGATATTACATTCTTTGTTTTTTCATAAGAAAATAGATAATTTTTTCAATCAATGTTAAAAGAAATTTTGCATATTAGTTTACTTCTGCTTTTTTTAATTAAAATAAATTAGTTATGAACAGAATTAATTTTTTTTTATACTTTTCTCATAATAATGGAAGCAAAAAAATGATTATATATAAAAAATTTTATTTAACATACAATAAATATAAAAATGTATGTGGTGCCTTTTTTACATAACCAAAAAAAAAAAAAAAAAAATTGAAACCTAAGAGAAAATCAGTTTATATTAATTTTTACTATATTATCGCACACTCGTTAAAACTCGTTGCTGTCTCCTTTTCGTTCTTCCTTCCTTTCTATATGCAAGGCGAACAAGTTAAAACAAATAAGTGAAATAAAGTTTATGTTTCATACACGTACATACACACATCCACTTAAATCCTTTGAAGAAATGCACGCGAACATATAAAATTAAAACATATTTACATGAATAATTACTTATCACAATAGAGAAACTCTTCCGTAAACTGCCAATAAATACAAACCTGCAAAAAAAAAACAAAAAAAAAAAAACAAAAAAAATAGCTAATTAAATATATTTATAAATAAATATACAATAAATTTATAAAAGCAATATATATATATATATATATATATATATATATATATATATATATATATATATATATATATATATATATATATGTATATATATATATATATATATATATATATATATATATATATATATATATATATATATATATATATATATATATATATATATATATATATATATATATATATATATATATATATATATATATATATATATATATATATATATATATATATATATATATATATATATATATATATATATATATATATATATATATATATATATATATATATATATATATATATATATATATATATATATATATATATATATATATATATATATATATATATATATATATATATATATATATATATATATATATATATATATATATATATATATATATATATATATATATATATATATATATATATATATATATATATATATATATATATATATATATATATATATATATATATATATATATATATATATATATATATATATATATATATATATATATATATATATATATATATGTATGTATATTGATATATATTAAATTATATTACATAAATATATACGTATGTATACACATATAGATATGCGATACTCTCTGTACTCATCCATATGCAATATTAACGTAACTACAAATATGCATTTGCATTAGCTGAATGAATATTTGTTTACTTCTTTACTTTTTCCCATCTTTGCCATAAGTATTTTACACTACCAGCATATTTAATAAACAAATAAAGCTAAAGACCATAGAATGAAAGAATAAAATACAAAAAGCCGTAAATACAATAATGAATTAAAGCAATAAATTATGTGCATCTTATCTCTATATGTACTTTTTGTGTATGATATGTCGGCGTGTATTCATGCGTGTATGCAATTTAGAAGCCGAAGGCATCAACATTTTATTATGCGTATTAGATATGGCAAGAAGCATTGATAAGTAACGATGGCGAACGCGAAACACAGAAAGTATTTGCTTTTAGAGACAATTACCAAGTATTCATAAAAGCCCGCGCACATACGCACACACACACACACACACACACACACACACACACACACACACACACACACACACACGCGCGCGCGTACACGTACACGTACACGTACACAGACGTACACACGTACACACACACGTACACGTACACGTACACACGTACACACACACACAAAACCCATTTGTCTATTCGACGTATTCTTAACCAGCGTTAAACGAATGAGTATTACAGTAACAAAGCGCATAGGATACATTTGCGAAGCGAGTAAATGTGAAATCAATAAAAATGTATGATAACGCAACGTAAAACACTTTATTTTATTCCATTACTTAGCGTCATTCTAAATACGATTAAGGGTAAGTTTAACATTTTTCATAGGAGCGCATCATTTCCCTTTGCTTCTTTCACGATCATATCTTGCTATTTATTCTAAATTTCATTGATTACTCAATTTATCTAATGGACTGATTAATGGAAGTATCGCCTCCTTTAATAAAGCTTAGATTATGACATCCATTTTGCTAAGCGAATGATAAAATGATTTGTAGAAAATATTCTTCTGCCAGTAACAACACAAAGCGCTATTAAGTGTAAAGAGAATATAACGGCTATACGTGAGAAGATCCGTGTTGACTCGAATTATGGCTGCCATCCTCTGTAGAACTTACGCGCTCTGCAACCATTGTATGGATCTTTCAATTCATTTGTATATGGGATCGCATAGTCTCAAGCCAACCGATTATCACAAGTCGCCTTAACTAAGCCTTACATCAAATGCACTTAACTCATATACCACTTTTTTCACAGAATAACGCCAGGTTGGCGACCTCTGCCACGCAATGAGAATCGATTATTTTTGTAAAAATTTAACAGAATTGAATGTGACACTTGAACATGCAATAATATGAACGAAGCGAACGTGGAACTTTAGAGTGGAAAGTCGAAGCAAATTGGGACGATTTGATTTCAGAAGAATGCTTTCTTCCGCTAAAATCTAAAAGAGACAATGCCATTGCCGAGTACGCCGAGTATAGAAAGTGTTGACGAAATGTTATTAATGTACTGTACATGCCTATGTAAGTAAGTTTGGCGGTGAGAGGTCAAAAGCGGGAGAGAGATCAAATTCTTATCTCATAAAACGAATATTTATTGTGTTAAATATTCTCTCTCTTTGAAATTCTGTGATAATCGTGCGAGTTTTTGTGTTACCAATTAATTATATATATATGGAATCTTCATTCCCATCGGCAGAGATTTCATTCACTTAGATATTGTGATAGCGCAGAAGTATTTGAAGGGAAGCAATTGTTTCGGCGCGTCAATGTGTTTTCATAACAAAGCGGCATCTGGTACACGTGTAATCGATTACAGAAACATAATAGGTAAGTGAATGAAAGCTTCTTCGAGGAGAACGAATACTGAATTTAATTTTGTCAACAGATAAATACAGAGTTTACTAAAATTAATTGGTCTGCGGGAATATATAGGAACAACATTCTAATTGTAATAATATTCAACTACATTGAAAGTCCAAGCAATTGATAACAAAGACTTTGAAATGTTCAGACATTAATCCTGGCCACCGGTGGTTCACTATACTATCTAGATTTAATCCCTGAATACTATCTAGATTTAAGCATTCAGAAAACGTTTTGTAAAGGAATTAGAGTTGATGCACTCTTGTGGAATGAATTCTATTCGTTTTTTTTATACCCTACGGTAGTTGTGATAAAAGGGCGTATTAATAGCGTGCACGTATATGAAACAATCAGAAATCTTAAGCTTGATCATCTTTCAATTGTATTGACCGACTGACTACCCGGTCTTTTTTCGAAACATTTATTATATGATAAACTTTTCAAGTTTTATTTGCTCTCAGCATAAATACAATTTACTAAGCGAAATTTGAAACATATTGAGATAAATTGTTTATAACCTCTGCCCTATGAGGACTCCTATTTAAAAATCCTATTACCGCAACGCGACTAATGCGCTTGTAGAAACCAGAAATAAGAAAGTAGAAAGCCCTGACTATCGCTCAAGATCAAATTGCATACTCAAAGAATTCATAGTTGATCATAGCATAGCCTATTACAGCGTAAAACATGATTACTATTCATTTGTTTGTATTGTTTTGATTTTTTCAAGTTTTCTTTTTATGTAGAAAAAAAAAAAAAAACATATTTCGAAGCCGAAATATTGTTAAAAATAGAAAGAGTTGTATTAAAGCCTACCAATTGAAAGGTGGATCTGTCTCCTCATCTCGAATCGTTGAACAGTGATCGGCAAGAAAACATGGAGAAGGGGATTTCTTTTTAAAACAAATTTTGAGTGGGCGTGGAAACTTCTCGAACTACGAGCAGATAACGCTTGCGACAATTGCCAACGTCTACAAATGACGTGACCTTTGCGGGTCTTTGGAAATAGAAAATACACTAGACAACCTTTTAGCAGTCATCCTGACGGTTACAGCAACATGGCCAAGCTGGATGGAAGAATAGGCATACGAATCCTTAACCTCGTTCGAAGACGAGGAATGTAGGATTTTAAGGTGAAAATCAATCAATGATCATAAGGGTCTATTTCAAGATAATGCGAAAACGGTTCCGAGGTGGTTTTACTTAAATGTTGTAGGGCCACTAACTGGCAGCACGCTGCCACTTTTACTTTCGTAAAAAAAGAAGAAAAAAAAACGACAACTTAGGCAACCCAGCTAGCTATTTTTTTTGTAACTGACGTCGTGTCTTACATATATGGCAGTTTATTCTGTTACTAGGGGTGATGTTATAATTAGACTGCAACAAAATGAAATTTTCTCTTGAGTTATTACCGTCCTTGGGACATTCGCAATTTTCGCCTAACCTTTTACGTACGCTGCATGGTAAATAGTAAAAATGATTTTTTTTTTTTTGGTATTTTTTCGCATTCTTTTCTAACGTGACACACGATTTCGCTTTTCATTTGCGTCTGTATTTTCTGTTTTTATTCACTTTTTATAATCATGAGGTTAATACCTCAACGCGTCCCAACTATCCATGATATCAATGAAGACCAAATGCCAACAAGGGTGAAGGTAGCCCGCCTGATACGCACGATGCCTTCACTTGACACCAGTAAAAATGATATAATTCTTTGCAGGTAAAGGAATACTTTTCAAGAGAACCCTTGTATGGGTTCAAGAAAGTAGACCTAGATGGGCTTCCATCAAATTAACATTGAGCATAAATTTCTATCACAAAATATTTTATTAATAATCAGAATTTTCTTTCTTTTCATAATTATTATTATATGGAAGGAAGGATGCTCAAAAAAATTGACCCTTCGATACAAATCTTTTGGATCAAGTTAATATATTGAAATTCTGTTATTCAGCGAAATTGCAAATTTTTTTCAAGAGACTGCATTATTTATGAGAAATGGTCGTAAAAGGAGCCCAATACAAATGTTCATTTCCAACAGCATCCGCATATGCATAAGACAAGCTTAAGTGATTATGAATCGATCAATATGAAAATGGATGTGTCTAGACTTAATACCTACAAGTGTTCTGAATCGATCAATATGAAAATAGATTTGTCGAAGCGTTACATGCGGCATAAAATATAAACATAAATCCGAGTGGAACTACATATATCTATTGGTTCGGCAAAAATAACCGAAATTGTATTCAAACTTGTAAACTTTTGTGATCCAATGTGGATTGAGAGCACTTTGGCAAATCAAATTATAAATCAACCGATTAAACTATTTAATTGAAAAGTATGCACGTCATTCCTAACAAAATATAGGATGATAAAATGTCATGTGACAAATAGTTGATCATATATACAATTTCATTCGTACGGCTAGCAGATAGGGGCTTCGCCGTATTGCTTGCTATGATTTTATAATAACAATGAAATAAATATCGTTTTGATGGAAATCGTAATAAAGTAACAAAAAAAAAAAAAAAAACAGAAGAAGAAAACGGTAACAAAAGCTTATCGGATGAAAGAGAAAAACTATCTATGGCAGCAGTGGAGACCTCCTTGCATATTTATTTATACATTTTCTACCTTTTACATAAATATTTACCTTTCGCCATTTCAACAAACGCGTGAAGACACTACCTTCCGCATAATTTTAATAATTTTTTTACTTTGTTGCGGCCATCGATGTCATTCCGCCGTAAATAAACTGTGCGAAAAAAGCAATGGCTTCACTGATATGCATATTAAATCAAACATAAGTACGATATACCTTTAATCGAAGAAGAAGAAACGCGAAATGTATTGCACGTGTAGCGCACAAAATCAATTTATTCTCTATTTATAACTAAATTTAGTTTGTTTCCATGATTTTCTCTTGCTTGCAGTTTGTTTGTTCGCTTTTTTATGCAAAATGTCATAAATCTTGTAAAGGTTTCTTTCTCATCGTGAAACGAAAAACCATTAAGCAGAGTGTATTGCAAAACAAATCAAAAAAATGCGTATGCAAAGCGAATATTTATTCTTAGTTGAAAGTACTATTTTTACGTAACATTATACCGAGCTTACAATAAATATCATAAAGAGTAATACCATTATTCCCTTTGCAACAGCATTAGTGGCCTAAGTCGCCATAAGTCGTTTATCCTTTTCTTTTTTTTTAAATATTATATTCACTGCGGCGTATTTTTTGCCTTTCATTTTGAAGCAATTTGTGAAACTTTACAAAGGAAGAATTATCTGGTATTCTACTGTCGATATATATGTAGATCGGTTATAAGAAATCCATTAAAACCGGATGAATATAGTGATAAAAGCAGCATATTCCCGTTCACGTGGTGGACTTTGTCACACCCGTCCCGCACGTCATCATGATACACTCATTGCCCCCGTCAATTCCATCAGCGTTCCCTCGTGATGGTTTCGCTTGGTTCGAGGAATTCATAATACGCTCCAACCATGATTATGATGATGACTCAAGTTGATTCTTCTATTCTATGCCATGACTATTTCCGCGTTGTATATCGTACGCCCCTGCCGTCCCACCTATACTCGGAACACCTCCTGCCCTTGGAGTCTTTTAGCATGGAAGTTGCTCTCTTCTAAACTTCCAAAAATTATGTTGTACGCACTCTTCAGCTAGATAACTTGTCCTAATAGGTAGATTTTCACACGGAGAACTCACAATATGACAAATACTCACTCGCCGACGAAAATCGATAAGCAATTATTGTTGCACCTTTAAGGTAAATATTGGTTAAAATTGTGTAAATAATTTAACCGATTCATTATCGTGTCTACAATCAACGACAATCACATATTTATCCTTGGTAGCGGCATCCAAGATACTTTAGATCATGCTTATGAAACCTGAAAATGACGCAAAATTCTCTCCAACTTGAATATGACGCTTCTAAGTAATCCTTGTACAAGATTTGCTCGTTTTATTTGAACTTAACGCTTACGATAAGCACATAAGCGAACATATGTACATGTACATAAAACTCTATTCTGGGATTTCAACTTCTTTAAGCGAAACGAAATGAACATATGTCTCTTTAGCAAGTAGGCAACGTAAGCAACGCACCTCACCAAACGAGTTTATAAAAATTAAGATTAAAATATTTATAAAAAGAATGCAAAAAATGTACTTTTATTTATATTCTTATAACTCTCTGTGTTTGTTCTCATGATATGATGTTTGCGCAATGTGTTAGGTGGTTGTGGGTTGTATCGGGTAAGTCGTTATATTACGCATAGGCTTAAGATGAAAATTGAATTAAAGCATTAATTACGTAACAAAAACTTTGGATGAATATCTGATCAAACCGTTTCATTGTCCTTTAACTGCAATTTAATCGATATTGTTATTGTTATCGATGCGACTAACTCTAACGAATATTAGATCGATACGTTGTAAGTTTGTTCACAAGTGTTTTTTGTGTCTTTGGCAAGCGGGACAATCCTTTGCTTTCGCTTTGTCTCACTTTATCACTTGAATAATGAATAAATTTGCGCTGAAATATATCAAGTTTTTGTAAATCCATTTCCAGGAAAATATTATTTTGTGAGTAAAAAAAAAAAAACAAAAAAGAAGCCTTCTAAACGAGCCAAGAGGGTTTTTTATGGCAAAATATGTCGTAGTATGTCTTGATTAAATTTTCAAATAAAATTCTCAAGAGAAGTTTTTATATAAATATTTGATCAAACAAAAAAAAAACATTCAACAACTTTGAGATAATTTGCATTTTTTTCATTCCGGTCCAGCAGTAATGGCATATAATAAAATGCTTGAAAATTCTATGCTGTAACATTTAAGTGACATTTACTTTTTAGGTTGAAGGATATTGACTAACGCGTAAATATGCAAGCGCATATAAACAATTTCTTCTTTTTTTTTTTTTATAGATATGTACATACATGCATATACAACATACCGACAACAGTAACAAATGCTCAAAAAAGCCACGATAGTTTGCAACAATTTAATGCAATCAATTGCATACAATGTACGTGCTGTACTACATAACTACATCAGTTAATGATATAGACGATGACGATGTTTATAACCTTTTCGCAAAATTACCATCTAACACGTTAACGCATATGCCCCCGTTCTTCACTTCTCATGCAAGATATCTCTCAATGCTAACAAAAGTAGTATAAACTAAATTTATGACTCGATTTGTTTTAAAGCAAATCCTAATAATAAGCATATGTCTTAGTTTATATGTCTGTGTTAGCTTGTAATCGTCGATCTATACCTGCGTCGACTGCGTCTGTCTACCGTTTCGTTAGTCTATCAATTTTCCGAGTTGCTTATCTGCACTTTTGTCGATCTCTCTGTCGGTTTGTCCATCTATCTATCTGCATCTCCATCAATCAATCATTTTGCGAATTTGTCGATCCATCAATCTGCCCATGTGTCGATCTCGCGAATAGCCCTTATCTCCATTTGTCGGTCCTTCAATCCATCTATCTGTCGATTAGTTAAACCCGTAGTTCTTTTCGTCTATTGACCTGTAGATCGGGTGACTTGTCGATTTGCTTACCTGCACGTTCGTTAGTCCGTCTATCTCTCGATCTGCTGGTTAACCGGTATGTTCATTTATAGTGCCGTCAGTTATCGAGTTAACCCAGAAGAAATGTAACATAGATAATCGCCGGTGTCACAGCCAAAACTGGCTGTAATTAAATTACCCAACCAGGGGTAAAAATCTTCTCGATTGAGAAATTTCACAACACTTTGTAAACATACAAAAGTAAGTTTTTTTTTTAATATATCGGGGAAACAATCATTTTCGACTAGCAGGACATCGTGAAAAGCAGCATTATGGACGATGAGACATGGCTCTATACATGCAATGAAAAAACAACCAACGATCGGAGCGCATACCGTGCAAACAGTGAACCGGAAACGAAAAGAACCGTCGTGTTCAGAATTCTCTTTGATTGAAAACTAAAAATTTCCACAACGGTCCGCAAAGTATGCTTGCGATAAGTAAAAAATTGAAAAAGCGAAAAATACCGATGACTCAAAATTATTACCCCAATAGGATAGGACTTGCGAAAAACATCTCTTTGAAATTCAAGTGCTAAAAGAAGTAGACCTCTGCAAAGAACTGCTCGCTTAGAAAAACGCCCATTACCAAGCAAAGAGAATCAAACAAAGCAAAAATGCAACTGTCCTTTGGGTTTCAATGAAACCATTTGTTAACTTTCTGTTGAATTTTCCGCGAAAGTTTGTCGATGCGCGCAACCATGGGGACACGACTGGAACTTTTAAACAGAGGGCATTGAATTTAGTGTTTGTTTGTTTTCTTAACATCAATTTAATAGTATTTTTAAATAAAGCAATGTTTATTAATATTAAAGCCAAACATTTCGACGCGTCCTCTGGTATGAAGAATGCGACAAAGAACTACGAGCAAAGCCTACAAGTACCGTAAATGTAAGCAGAGAGAGGACCAGGCCGATAAACCGACAAATCCAGACAACAAAAAAACCGGCTAGGCGACAGATCGGTGAACCGATCAGCAGACAAACGACATGTAGGGGGATCGCGAGAGAGTTCTTCGGAAGATTTCAAAATTTCTTAACTTAATCGAGAAGATTTTTCGTTTTTTACTATGAGTTTATTAACAATTTAATCTGGACCATAGCTGCCGATGCTTTTACACCGCACTAACCAATGTTTATATTAAACTCTTGTCAGCTTATCTCGTAGAAGTGCGTTAAATCTACGAAAAAAAACAATATAGAAAACGGCGATGCGGTGGTGATCAATGGCTAAAGATCTTCAAATTTTTAAATCAATCGTCTACCGCATCATGTGCGGATCGCTGTTCTTAATCAACATGAAAAACGGAATCGATTGTTTTTTTTTATCTATCTATCCTGCTGGTTGGACTCAGGTTAAAAATAAAATGATCTTCCAATTTATCGACAATTAATGCAAATCAGAACGTTTTACACATACCGCGTAGTGTTGCTTTTCTTTTATCAGTTTGAGGCATTATTACGTCGGCATTTTAATTATGTCATGTTACGTATGTTACTCTGCCTAAATCGTACGTTAAAATTACGATAGGGTATTATCTTGGGTTGAACCATAGCGCACACGTAGCCGCATGTTTGCAGAAGATGAACAGCAATTTAACTGCATACGTTATAATACTGTTACGAAATAGAGTATGCTGCTACGTTCACGTAACGTAATGCGGTGCAATTTTAATGAAACATTTCCCCCCTCACTTCAAAAAGCATTTATTGAAATGATGAACGAAAACTATATAACATAAAAACTATATTCATTAAATTAATTCGTTTAATCCGAGTATCATTTTTTTTTTCAACTCGATTTTGAAAAACTTTTTAAATAGTAACGAATGCTTCAAAGTAAACTAATACTTTTGATTTAAAATACTTTGTAGACCCATATTAATGATTTAGATATTCGATAAGGCAATGCGACATTGTGCCAACAGTCATTTGGCAGTTGACATTTGGACTCTGGTTTTTCGAGGTTAATTTAATGAGGAAAGTTGCCTTTAAAAGAGTCACAGTAGATTAAAAAGTTGAAAGAACAAATTCAGCAGAACTTTGCTGACGTTACAAACCAATTAAAGTATACGTCGACGAAGCTGTTCATTCAATAGATGCTTTTTCAACTCACGTAATCGTCATTCCAGATGTGTTTAAAAATAATCAAATATTAAATGAAAATCTGCTTAATTTTTAAAATCAAAAAAAAAAAAAAAAAAAAGTTAAAAATGTCAACTAATCTGGGCCACTCTGTACATTATATTTAAGCTAAAGTTTCACAATTTCCTAGAACACAACATTACTGACATGTGGCTGATATCATAGACACATATGCATTTGCCTCATGTCTAACGTGCATTTTACATGTGCTTAGTTATACGCATTTTCTTGCAACGAAGCCATTTTTTCCTTTTTCTCTTCTCCTCTTTTATCATCTAGCAGAGGAACGTATCAATAGTTATTAGAAACTTTACTTGACAAAAAATCATTCGTAAACGTGAAAAGAGAGACGGATATCTTTGAAATCAAACCAGATGAGGGCGAATAGATAAATTTAATTCGAACCTTCGGTTCTAGGCTTCTAGGCAGACGGTTCTTAACGTAGAGCGGTCGAAGGAAAGTCTGGAACTTTAATGGCTTTACAGCTACAATAATGGCTGAATGACAATTAAACCGTTGGCCGTCACCCTGTTACACAAATAAGTGACATCCCCTGAGTGATTTGTTATATTAAAAAACCATTAGATTATAAACGAGAAATATATAGATTTTCATATCCGAGTTATACACTGTATACTACGTAAACAATTATCTAACAGATTATCTTTTTTTTCACTAAAAGATGCAAATGTTCTCTTGAAGAGCTTTTCTTTACAGATTGATTTCGCTCACTGGCTTCAAAAAATCTATCGGTAGATAGATGCTTACAACTGCTCGAACTGATGGCGTTCAACAATCTTTCTAAATGAGAAATAAACAATCCAAGCCTACAAGGGACATGCGAAGGACATTCTCTGCGAACTGAGAATAAGTTCGTATTTATTAGCAAATAATTTTGAAAGCAAAGGCAAACAATATATTAATACATTGAAATTGGATTAACGCAATGTACCACAGTTTGAGTACTACTGCATTAAACACCGCTAACAGATAATAATTGAAAGTGAGAGTCTTTTCTTTTAAAGCTTACTTTCGCAAAGAGATCAAGCACGTGCTCATCTCTAATATTTACAAGAATGTTAATCATACGCCTCGATGCTGGATGGACACACCATATGATAATTCATTCGATGATGTTAAATATGTACACGACACTATTAACTAAATATAATATGTATGTATGTATATATATATATATATATATATATTATCTTGGATTTGCTTTTTTTTTTTTTGTAAAATTAACATTCGTGTTATACGGTGTTCTTCGTTTTGCACTTTTGTTTTTGTGTCTGCGATGCACGTGCTATAGAAAAGATTATCATTAGATTTAAATGGCATTCATCTAAAAATAGCTTAAAGAAACACTTGTTCTTTATGCATGCAAGGTATGTGTGTATGTGGAACAATTGCTTATTCTGTGAGTTAATAAAAGTTTAACTAAAAACAAAAAGGACTTAATTTGAATCTTTTATGCAAACAATGCAATTATTTTTTATAAGGCTTACTAAGCAGGTATATGCGAGTTTGTGCGTGGATGTGCGGGCGCGCGCGTGTATGCGTTTAGGTGAATATTTTTGTTCAACAAGGTTATTTTTAAAATGTGTTTATTGCACACCCATGCACATATATGCAGCTAAATTTTAGATGTGACAAATATGGGGTCAAGTGATTCGAAGGTTGTTAAAAACTCGTTACCGTCTGTTGTGTTGCATACATATGCATAAATTTTGTAACACAAATGAAATGTGGGCTATTTAAGCTTAATACCGCAAAAGGAGATGAATATTGCATACCTATGCACATGTATCCGTATGCACGCATAACGAAACATATGCGGCCTCGTAATTTACATACATATGTTTAGTCTTCTCATGCATTAAAAGTCTAACTTAACCCATATTTTAAGTGCAATAGAAAAACTAATCAGATACATTTACATATATGCTTATAGCCTTCATTGATTGCATGAAAAACTATTAGTCGGATATTAAAGCATTAATTAGAACCTATTACTTAATGCGTATCGTGTATTTTAGTCCCACTTAACTGAGCTACTATTACTCAGTATGTCGTCATTATGTTTCAAGGCATTCTCATATCTATGACATGTATCCAAATATTCTCTTAACTTATCAATGATATATCTAGAGGCTTTACACAGGCAAACAAACACACAGCATCCATCATGCATGCATGTATACAGCCTGCTTTCTATAAATATATTTCTGATTATATAACAAGGACGTTAAATACGTATCACGTATTTTATATGTAAATGCATGCTTCTAGAGAGTAAAATTTCTTTTTTCTTCCTATTTTCTTCCATATAAAATTAAATTCATTGACAACTTGTATGTTAGGATAGAAATGAGAGAAGAAAAAAAAAACAAAACCGCTTATAAGCACGATGACGTATTTCGGTTAAAGTTGTTCCTTAATACTAGGAAGAGGAGATGGCTGTGGGGAAAAAACGCTACACACAGAAAATCAGGCAGATATAATTTATATGCTCTACAAGTATAATGGCAACGAAATTTAGGTCAGGGATAATATAATATGTTGACCTTAACGACAGAGAGGTACTGTATACAACAGTGTTAAATTGTGTATAAGAATAACAGAACAGTTACGGTTGCTAATGACGTTTATGTCGGTTCGACAGGGCAAAAATTAATGGAAAAGCTGCTCACACAGCAGCGGTATAAAACACATGCAGCCGGTTTAATAGTTTTCTGGGGTTCTAAAGAAATGTTTAAATATCAAAAGCTCCACCTAGCTCTAGTTATACATAAAATACAAATACCGCATCGAAAAGTTAATACACATATACCATATATAAGAGATAAAATTGTGTCAGTGTGTGAAAAAAAAATTTCATTCAAAAATTGCAGAAATGTACGAGCAAACATATATATATATATATATATATATATATATATATATATATATATCTTTAAATACGTCATCTTTAGCCTTATTGAAGTGCAGACCACACTCGAAAAGGCCGCCTATTATCATGATGGAATACGCTAAACTGTGTGTACGATTTGCTATGAAAAATTATTTATTTATCCGTAGTTACATATAGATGTGTGCATTTGCACTAAGCTATTACATTAAAATCCTATAAAATTAATATACGAAACTCTGACGGCATTTATATATATATATTTACTATTAATATTTACATATATATTTAATAAATTGACTTATGTATGCTTCCGACTAACGCTCGAGATGATGAATGATTGCGGCTATTACATGCTTATGTATATGTATAGCGAGCAGTTTCAACACTTTACATATTAAAATCATTAGTTCAACATAAATACGTTTAATTCTACCCATGGAAGCACTCATACGCCATTACCAACCCACTTAATGTCAATTAGACAAAGCATTCTTTTTTTTTTTTAATTTTAGCGGTAACTTCGAAATGGAACGGAATCGTTTCAGATAAGCCAAGTTAAATATAGAATTAGTATAAAAATAGGAAATTATCCGCTTGTAAACGTTTACATATATAAGGTAAATACATATAAATATTCATTAAGAACGGACGTCATTTTGAGAGAAAAATTAACTTTTCCTTTGGAATGATTTCAAATGAAAAGAATTAAAAGATTTATTCCTTTTTTCTGCGAATCTTTAAAAATCGTTACGAAAAATCTGAGAAAGTCTTAACTCTATCTTGTTTGTTAATTATACCCGCTACACCGAAATAAGGGGCTGTACTCATGTTATCATAGTGCTTGCAACACCCAAGACAAGACTTTTTATCAACTATATATGTATTCTTGACCAGCGTCAAATTCTGAGACGATCTAGCCAAGCGTGTCTGTCTGTCTTCATGCCTGTATCTGTGTTTCTTTGTTTTGTTCGAAACGAAACCTATTAGTAATTCATCTAAAACGTATTGCTGATCTAATAACAAGAACTTGTGATACGAATCTTCATCATGTTGCGATAGTATTATATGTTGGTATGATAGAATGAATAATGGTGAGATTGTAATTCTCATACTTGTTTTTATGTCGCTTATGTCGCAGGACAAGTAGCACCTGTATTTCGCAATTACCAGCAAGCATTAAAAATTTAATATATTATATAGTTTCTTGATCAATGTAAGATCCGTATTATGATAGCCATATCCATATCTTGTTTCATCTACCTGTTTTGCTTTCTATGTAGTCATCTGTCCATCTATACGTTAACTGTGCAACCAGATGTCCATCTCTCAACGGAATAACTTACATGATTGCGGTAAAACTGAACATAGAAATGGAGATCAAACTTTAAAGTAACCGTAGTTCACACGACCTCTTCAAAATATTAACAACTCATACCTATAAACTATTTAATATAAATATTGAGCAACAAAATTTCCAAGTCTAACGAAAAAACGAAAAGAAACAGAACAAAGGGAATTTTGTAATTTTTATAGATTTATATGAAATATTGAATGAATTATTGAATGAACATAAATATTATTAATGTTTCATTTGATCTCTTTTACTTTGCAAATTATTGCAAGTAGCGTAGGTCAACGAAACACTGGTGTTTTAAAACAAAATCGTTTTAGAAAGTTTCTAGAATGCTAATGTGTTCCATTCATAACCCCAGGCGATGTTTTCTATAATTTAATCGGCTTCACAGCATGCTGACACAATTCATTTGCCAAAGGGAATTCGGCGAATATTTCGATCGAAGCAAATAAAAATGCAGATGTTGCACATAAGCGACCATTAACGACCAATGATTCAGTAAAGTAGGCCTTCCTCGCATAGTACAGTTAATTCGGAAACACGGGATAAGAAACTTTGTCGTTTATTTACTTAAATTAAGATCTAATCTAAATTCATACGATTTAAGCTTAAACATAATACAAATCAAGGCAATCTGTACAGTGTTGTATCAAAATCTTTCTTATGTTATACGAGACTTTAAAATAACTCCCCTTAATATGAACGCTTTGGGCGCAATGACGTATCTAATCTTGATATTTTCGTATGATTCGAAAATTGAAATGAATTTGTTCACTATCATCGGTTGCAACGCTTTTGCATGTTTGCAACGGCTTTGTGGTTCACTCCCAATTCGCATTCGCACCTAGATGTGTACAAGCTTTTTGTACCCTACACCACTTGTACAAGATAGACTCTCCTTTTATTATATCGATCGATTCAGAAAATGATTTCAAATCAAGTTTACTTTAATTCTAAGTCTATCTATCCGTCTTTGTTTCTTAGGTTAAACCTACGAGTCCCAAATTTTACATATATTAATTAAATGTGGTACACCTACGTGTCTTGACTCAAGTATGAGCACTATTGAAAACGGTTTGAAACGATCCACTTTTTCGATTACTCCCCATGTAACGCCCTAGTTTGAAAAGTCGTTGTATGGAAAATAGATGAAAACTTTCAAAATTTTTCAACAAAACTCGTTATGACCCCGTCAGTGTTTCGTCATTCTAAGAAGTTTTATTTTTCAATATTTCATTTTTAACAAAAATGACGCGCAATAGCAAATTAGATCTATTTTTTCAGCATTACCACATATAAGGTATTTTTAGAAAATGTGAACTCATGCATGTCATAAAGGCCTAATTGTTAATGTTTACGACGAAAATTAGTTCATGATAGTAATTCAACATTACAATGAAGTGGATCAAATTTGAACCAAATAGGTCTATTACTTGGACCCCGCTCCACATCAGATTTGTCATGATCTGCCGGCTTTTGGAAAATACTTGTAATTTTTAATATTTTGTACTGAAAATGGGTCCATAACATCAATTCAGCAAAAAAATTAACGGTTAGGGAATTTGGATCACATAGGTCTGTCTTTTAGACCCCAACATTTGTTGGAGTTATTATGAGAAGCGGTTTACTTTTGAGTAGAGGTTACTTTTCGTGCTTAACTCGACGAAAAGCGCTGTTCGATCCTAATCAGATGGTGAGCAGAAAACCAGGTTCGCGAATATGATCCAATCCAGCGAAATCCATCAAAATTCCCAATACCTTCAACATTGTAGACTGATTCAGCTATGTAACATAAACAGCACTGAGGTCGGTTAAATTATTCCCCATTGGCTACATTCATCAGTCATTGCTTCTCTTGAATTGCACTTGTTGTCTGTGTGAACAGTGTTTCGTGTTTGACTTAACTACTCAGAAAGGGAGCTTTTCATTATATCCACCGATCCGACATAGAGAGACATAAACAATCTTAGGGGCAGCTATAAAATTTTCAAATTTTTATAAGCTACCAGCAAGCCAATAAGAATCAATTAAAGGGCTATTTGCAATATGCCTGACGAGAGGACAAGGAAAAAGGATGTACAACGTAAAGGATGCGGTGTTTTAAACAAGTTTTTAAAGGCGCATTTACCATTTATCAGGAACCAAACAAATATGCAACATATTATATACATACATATTCTCTCTCATTCATTCAAGATTACAGTAAATATTTCTATGGATTGAAATATTTGATGATTTGATTTTACGGCAGACGTTTGCGGAGTTAAACGAACACTTTGACAGAGTTAAGCCAAAACGGACAAAAGATTTCAATGAATTGTAAAAAGAAAAATTTTTTTTATTGTTAAGCAAAACCAAACAAACACTTTTTAAATTCAAAAATTCATATTAAAATCGTCTAACTTGGTTCTACGTATATCTCGAAAGTACGTGGAGAACATAACTCCAACACAGCGTAGAATTGTATTAAGCCGACAAGACTAAGCATTTGATGCATTTTAAAAAAAAAACAATCGAGCCGATAGCCTTCGTTGTTAGTGGCCGTCATGCGTTAGTCTTTAAATTAATTTTTCTTTTGCGTAAATAAATTATGATAATTAAATTTGGATCGAAAAACAAAAAGCTATTACTTTTTATGCCGACTGTAGTATCACGAACACGAATTTGCGTCAATACGCCCGACGCGCCCTTTATAAGTTCAATGAAAGTGATTTATGCTATTCTCACTACTACATACTTTAAAGTGTACATTTAGTTTTCCGTTTTCTGTTTTCTTTATGCTTTATTTTATTGTCTACATATGCAATATCCTGCTATTTGCTTCATTTCGTTCGCAAAAATATTTCGAAACTTTTTACTTTTATTCGCTTATTTAGTATTTTTGTTCATTTGAAGGCGCAAAAAAAAGAAAAACTTTGTTAAAGCGAGCTTTTGTTTTTGTTAAGAACACATGTTCCGGTTCCATGAATAAGCTAACATAATATTGAAGACAAGAAAGGTCCTTGATTTAAAAAAAAAAAAGAATGAGAAAAAAATTAGAAAAATGCCAAAATAAACTTCACCATCATATGAAACCTTCAAGAGTTTTGCGATTGCAAACGCATTGCATCCATAAAATTGTAGAAAAACGGTATAAAAACCTTGTTATTAACCAAAAGTTCATGAACTTTACTTTAACTGCAGCGAGTAAATGGAAAGCACTCGAAAACCAAAACGGGAGTTGCATTAAACACAAGAGAAAACGCGCAGCAACACAATAACCGGTTGTTGGTAAATTTTGTCCATCAATTATATGTAGATGCGTACACCACCTATATACACACGCACACACACATATATATATATATATTTTTTATTTACATATACATACATTTACATATACATATTTAGTATATCCGTGAACGCTATAGTGCCGCAGCAATGTATAAATGAGAGTAAGTTCTAGTTTTTTGTCGTTATGTGCCAACACACCCTACGTACAAAATATGAAAAGTTCAATGTCCGTAAACTAGGTTAAAAATATGCTACAATGTTGTTCATATACTTGAATAACAGCTGCAACAGAAACAACAACAACATTACAAGCTTGTATGCAGGATTTTTGCATTTAGGTAAACTATGACGTCATTAGTTTTGCTGACACTTATCCGTATAACCTCTCAGAACAGTACACAACGGATATTAAGTGGTGTAGTTTGCGGTTTTATCTCTCACTCTCTTACGCTTCCACCACCATATTCTGCATTCGTGACGGTATGCTATTAAAATGTTGTATTTTTTATTTTTTTTGATTCTTTCGTACTTATGTTATTAAAAAGAAAATGGAAACAAAATTAAGCACAAGGTTATAAAATGTTATTGTTTTCATTTTTATTATTATCATTATTATTATTATTATTATTATTATTATTATTATTATTATTATTATTATTATGTTTAGCATGTTTTTAGGATCTTAAAATAAACATAACATTTCATACACGCATACATCCAACGATGCCAGCCAGAGGTATAAAACGAACTTTTATGCGAATTTTAGTCTTTTCTACGCTAAGTTTAATTAGAGGTAATAAGAGTAAGAAGAGTTCCATACAAAGCCTCTCTAAAATACTGATATAAATAATTAATTCTACGTAATGGCATGGTCTGCTAACACCATGCATGATACTAAAGCAGTAGTAAAAACGTCCTCTTTATACTTTGCTGCATATTGTCGACAATGAGGAGACATGAAATGTTCATTTTTGATATGCTTGTGCAGTGTTTGCTTTTAATTAACGACAAATTTCTTGTCATGCATTTTGCTTGAATTCATTCAAATTGAATAGTTCAGGTTAGCCAGCGTATAATCGCAAGATTGCAATCTTACAACACTCCGATATAATCAATAGGGTGTCAGCAAAGTGTCTGTCTGTCCGTTTTGCACATAAATGTGACTTTAATTTATCTATCTACTGTAGGATTTCTCGAAGTCGAAAGAACATGTTACTCAGTTTCATCATAGAAAGGCTGGCTTTTCATTAAGATCACACTTATCAATCACTTTTGACCTGACAATTGTCTCGATTTCTTCTGGCATTTCATGCACTTTCGGATGACCTTTGCAAATTATGCAAACCTTTTGTCATAATTCCTCTTCCGTTCACATAGAAAATTGATAATCACCATTGCTATCTCTATATGGAGACAATTGAAAGTCTTTTAGGCAAATTCGTGTTCTCTCATACGCTTAACAATGTTTTCGTATCAACAAAACACACATAACTGCAAGCACCGTAGACGTTGATAACAATGAGAATTTTTTCGAACGCGGCAAAGACTTTAATATCGTTTTGATTGCGTTGCCGATCCTATTGAATACAAATTGAATCTGGACATTTTTGGGAAAGTTTTCGCTTTTAATTATTTCGGTACTTGTATTTTGGCCTACTAAATGAACGCGGAAAGTTTAAACAGAACGAGACCCTCTTTTGGACGCCATCCCCTATAAACATGATGTTTTTACGAGCAATGAACATTTACACATGACTAACGACAATCGGTACACAATAGTCATTTAATATATTAACACTTTGCACTGCTATTTATTTATTTTTCTTATGTACCGCTGTGTCCTCAATTAATAGCTTCGAATAATGTAAGAGTTGATGCAAGGATGTGTGAAGCGGTAAGGTTACTATGCTATGTTTGTGCTATATACCCCATATAAGCCTTATATATAGGAACAAATTCTATTTTTATTTATTTATTTATTTTTTTTTTTTTTTTTGATATTTTACGACGAAAACAAAAGACGAATTGTGTTGGCTTTTGATCTTGGCTTTGACCCGCTGTAACGTTATAAATTTTTTCTATTAAATAATACCTATATGTATACAATCAAAACGCACCCGTTCGCAGCACACTTGGGACATGCACAAGGGAAGAAAGCATAACAAAGTAGTCGCCTTTGACGGGGAAACTTTAGAAAGAGTTCTTCAAACCATCAAACTCGTCAAAAAGCGGCATTTAAAAAAATCATTAATAGTCTTATTATTACTATAGTGTGCAAATAAACAGTGGAAAGGGAGATTTTGGGCAAAAAATCGTAGTCCGGAAAATTATAAAAATTCGCATATATCCGTCCATCTCCAGCAAAAACAATCCACGCATTGATCGTTAACTTGGGCTGGGAACTTCTCTCTATTGCGGCTTATTCTCCAGATTTAACTCCTTCTGATTAGCAGACCAATGATTCTGTAAAGTTGAAGAGATGCTAAAGAGATGAGTCGATGAATGTTCCATATCAAAACCACCAGCAATATTTCTACCCCGAGGGCATCCGCAATCTATCCGATAAGAGACCAAAGGGGAATAGATAGTGACGATGTACATCCCGATTACTAAGCTTTGTAACATGCACTCTGTAATTGAATTAAAGGATCCTTCTTACACTAATAATATGTCATCATATGTCGCTAAAACTTCACGAAGCCATAGTTGAGTTAATGAAATCAATCACGAAATGTCTAAACTATTTATAGTAAACAAGATGGGTATTATCTTGTACAAGCAAGCAAATACATAAACGATTTTTCGCCTTTTTCCAACTATGACGTAGAAGCTGGCGTTAAGCTGGCGATAACAATGTTTTTCAAGATGATGATAGGGTTTTAAATAGACAGACCGATACATAAACCTCTTTACAAATTAAATCCATGCCTTTCCGTATGTTTCCGTATGTGCCTACATATGCGTATAGTTTAAGAAATTTATTACATCAGCCGCCCTTAAGGTATGAAAGAAAAAAAGGCGAGTTTTTTACTTCTACACAATACTTTCATTTTTATTCAGAGAAATTTCCGTTCTTTTATATTTAATATCACTGTTCAATACAACTAAATAGCCATGGATTATACAATAGTATGAAATTTATAATGAATTGTAATACGAACACAATATTTGTTTACAATGTCTTAACACATTCTTGCATTTATAGTCTGTATCACTGTTTTCATGAAATTTGATAACAAGGGCGCCTGTAACCCATGGTAGGATCAATTTCGAAACTGAAAAAGCAAAAGTATTTAATTTCGTTTGCAGTGGACAAGTAGAGTTATTCAAAGGTCGTCCGTCGATTCGTATTTCTTTTTGGGATAGTCAACGTTCTTCTTAAATAAATAACATTGCTGTCGGGAAGTGTAGGGTGCTGTAAATTCAATCGGAAAGTTGTATATTAAATAAGGTAACGCTTCGGCTTTGCTGCAACGATACTTGTTTCGATGACAGCATTGAACAAAAAATTTTGCAAAATATTGCGTTATCTCGAGGCAACGAAACGACTGACAGCGACCACGGTCATCATCGTAGTCATCATATTCGTAGTAGATCTGTTCCGGATGAATCTGCGAACCAAAGAAAGGATACCTACAAAAGGAAAGTTTAAGAGAAACGTTTACCTTACGAAAACACACATATATACATTTACTTTTTATGCTCTATAACGCTTATGAATTCTAAGCCTTCAGAATCTTTATTGGTCGCCAATACGGTCCACTGATTCGCTATTTTGAAATCGCTAAGAATCTTAAGCAACATTTTTTACAAAATAAATAAATAAGGATGAGAAATTTTTGAAATCTTACCTCTTTCGTTACACAATACCGATGACTATGATAACCAAAAGGTAATTGCGACATGGCCGCTACTAATTCTTCATTGCAGTCTTTCAATAGCTGAGAATTCTGCAAAACTATGTTTTTTCATTTCCAGTTAACTATTGTTTAGCTTACAAGTATCTTTCGAATGTACTCACCCTGAGAATTTTCAAGGATGATGGGAAGAGAACATTCCATCTTTTTACACTCGCTCCTAATGTCGTTGCTATTACCTTTACAGGAATGCAACAGCATTAACTGATAACCAAGGCAAGTGCCCCACAAGGGAAAATATTTTCCATCATTATTCCTCTCTTCAGCGATTTCATAAATAAATTTTGAACTTTGCACGCAATCGTTGCGCAGATTTTCACTGCATTTACTGTCGTCTAAGAAGACTGCACCACCCGGAAGTAAAATACTAAAAACATATGATATTATGAAAGGTTTTATTTTATAAATAGTAGTTCTACCCGTTAATCTTTTCCATAATTTCTTCGTAGTATGCACGGGGGCGACTAATCCTAAAAAAGAATTGCGAAAACAAAAACTTTTAATAAAGAAAAAATAAAAAATAAGAATCATTTTAATGCAAGATGTTGTTAGATATGCATTTTCGTATGCTTAGCAAAAACAAATCAAGCAACAAATCAATTAAAAACGTTGCGTATAAATTACGGAAAATCGTTTATATTGAGAAGCTTCTTAAGATCGAAATTCATTTAAGCGTTCTTGTCATTCAGCGGATGCATTTGAGGTTAACTAGGCCTAACTCTTTCTCTGTTGGGCTTAATATTTTATAGATTTTCTAATAGAAAGATAAAGAAAAATTTGTACCTCATTCCACCATACAACACGGACGGTCACTTGGCTGTTATATTAGACTTAAAATATATATACGATCTAAGTTTGTCTGTCTGTCTATCCGACTATCCTTTTAACTTGTGTTCAACCTTCGCAGGTCGCAACTGATAGTCTGATTGAATTTGGTACACCGGCGTGATTTGACCCAAGAACTAACGCTATTGCTAATACTTCGTCGTATCGAAACACTTCTGCAGCCGCTTCTCATTTTGAAATGTCGTTACATAAATAACTGTATTAAGCGAAGTGAGGTACGGTATTCAAGGGCGGGTCTCGTCCTACCATAGTGTTGTAGCTTTCTTGTTCCCAAGATGATCAACCGTAGCGAAGTCTGAATCTTTATATCTAGTTGAACCTTTCGAAACAATCCATCATCGCGTACGAAAGCTTTGAAAAGCTTTTTTTTTTTTTTTATCTTGCAACAATAGTAGCAAGCATTTCCATCATCGAGAAATTTGACATAATATAAGCTTTTAAGGTTTTCTGCTTACATGAAAAAGGAAAAAGAAAAGTCTTTCTTTTCTGAGAAAACTTTCGCTCTCCTCGCAAATTATTTACGTATCTTAACAAAGCAAACGACAAGTTATCTTTCTCTTTTCATTTTCTTGCTCTCCCTTTCTCTTTGCCATTCTCTTTTTTTACTTAGCATTTATGCAACAACTATTATTATTGTTGATGCCACGTCATTATTGAGAGGAAAATGTAATTTTCTGGAATTTTCTTAGAGGTAAACAAAAACAATAAATTTATCAGTCAACTACATATTAATGGAGTTGTGGGAAAAAACGCAAATAGGCCAACATACCAAATTGGTACAACCCGCGCACCCATCGATTCTAGATATTTAACATAAGCTGCCGATATATAACTATGGATGAGTTCACCGTATTTCCGCTGCAGCTCTTGAGCGATATCCATACAGAGGATGCCAATTAAGGGCGAGTAATCTCTGTCGCACATAATTAGGAAGCTATCGTTGTTACTCAATTCTGAACTTAAATATTTATTAATATTTATTCAATTTTGTTAAGTAAAAATTTTTAAAAAGTTTTCTTTTCTTTTAATCCGTTTCTTATAACGTTCTGCTTAGGAATAACGTCCAACTGTCGAATAGTTATTTTTTGAATTGTGATAAAAATATGAATTGTTAGTATTCTTGTAATTTTTGTACATATATGATATCAATTTGTGCATGTGTACACCCACCCACCCGAGAAAATAGCTATGCATACAGAGTGCATAGCAAAACAAACCATTAAAAAACTTAAGAGAAATGAATATGCCGTAGCGTCGAATATAGTGAATAATAGGCAGCATTGCGTATGAGTGTTATATACAAACAAACATTACTCATGTGCTATATTCACCATAATGAATTTTTTCGTTGTTATGCCCATTACCGAAGGACGTGAAGTATATTCATTTGATCAAAACGTTTGCAACACTCAGTAGGAAACATCAGAGGCACCATAAAGTAGACATATTCTTGATCAGTATCGAATTCTAAATCGATTTAAGTATGTCCTTCTGTCCATCATCGTGTCTGCCCCTCCCTATAATGTGTGTTGTAACCCTTCTCCTGGCAGCAAAATGGGTTAAATCGGTCGAAGGACATGCCCACAATACAGCATGAATCCATCAGCGTATGTCACATGAAGCATTTTCACCTCTACTAATATGTATGTAGATATGTAAATATGTAAGAAGAAAAAAATGGAATAAACGAAAACAATTGTCACACAAACAAAACAATATGCATTAAATTTTATTAAATGTAGAAAGGGTTGCCGATTTCTGCAAAACTAAGAAAATTCATTTTAACATACCGGTCCATTGCCATATTATTCATTGCGTTACCGTCAATCTGGCATATGTGGTAACATATGGCTATTGCATTCGACCACATCCTCAACAACCTTAATAAGGATCTCTCTCTCTCTCTCTCTCTCTCTCTCTTTCTTTCTTTCTTTCTTTCTTTCTTTCTTTCTTTCTTTCTCTTTCTCTCTCCCTCTCTCAGATTTGAAATCAAAATTTAAATGCACTTAGTCTCTGCCACAAAAATGCTGACAATAATAGGTAGCAAAGCTTATAGAGCCTTGTGTTAGCTCTGCCTTCGATTAGTTCAGGAATGACCGAGACAACTTCCTCCCTATACTTTTAGCGGAATAGGTATGCTTGCAAATATATTGAAAATTTTTCCATTTATTTTTTTTTTAACTATTCCAACTTTTATGCCCATCTTTTGATCTAAATTATTAATGAACAAGTAAGAACATTATAATCGACTATAAATAAATAACTATTAGAGATTATCTATTCTACAATTTCGCCAAATACCCTCATGCCTTTATTTTCTTAAAGGCATATATTTCATAAAAGCCCTCATATTGGAGGAGCGTCGTAAAACGTTCATTTCATTTCATATTTCACTGTGTTAAGAAAAGGTCGCTAGAGAGGACAAATTTCCTATAAGATAACAGGCATTAGAAACGAAATTGAACACAAACGGCAACTTAATCTGAAAAGGTGATAGAATGTATTGAATGAGGACCGTGGCAACTAAGATTAGAATATTAGCGCTTTCTATACTGCTAAGCATATGCATTTAACACTCATCAGGTAAGAAATTCAAGAGAGAATTCCAAAAAAGGGGAAAGATCATAAGTCGTCATAAGTGCTCACCACCATCTTTGCCATCACTTGTGATCATCTTCGTCACTACTGTCATCAGCGTTGGTCTAATCATTTTCATCACCTTACAATTGCGATTTTCTTGCATCATCCTTGCATCATCTCACTTGCATTATCTCACCTACCATCAGATAATCCTATCAGATTTAACGAACGCATACAATTCGAACCTTTTAAATCTACGGATCAATGAATTTCAAGTGACTAAGTCGACGCAGCCAAGCGACCGTCAGTAATCGACTCCACTTTCTCACCTCTAATGTGCATATGCTTGCAAACATTTGCAAGGCTTTCGAAGAAATGAAAGTAACAGAGTTTTTGCAAAATTGAAGGGAAAAAATTTGAGGTTAAGTTTAATCTAAAATCGTTGGACTACCGTCAATTCGACTTTATACGGATCTTTTAGAAAGGCTTTTAAAACGCGATTTTTCTCGTTTGCCTCGCATGGACAGATCCTTATCTGTCTTCTTCTTTATCCTTCAGCTCTTTATCATAACAGGTTAGAACATGGTATTGCTTCAGCAATCTTGACTAAGAGGCATTAATTGCCTGGTCTTACGTTTGCGGTTAAATTGTTAAAAGGGAATACCCTTTTGCTCCAGGGGTTTTTGGAAGCTATTCACTTCAATATTCCCACACAGAGACTTTTGTTATTTTCTACCTTTAAAACTATTACATTATAAAACCAATTACCTATTGTTTAAACGATTTGTTCAACTTTGCCAAGTGTTTCGTGCTAATTATTATTTATATCATAATGCAATGACTTGAAATATTATAAATAAGTAAAGGAAATCTACATATTGTTTCCCTATTGTCTACACCTTTGTAAAGAACAATTTTCTATAGCCGGGCTAAACTCCGCGATTTATCAAACGCCCCTCGAAAAAAATATGTTTTTAATTTTCGGACCCTATTGAAAATGGTTACTCACCATTAGACCATCAGATCAGTACGGAGCGATTTGAATAGGTGTAGACGTGGGTAATGATGACACGTTTAGTTCAGAGTTCATATCATAAATGGTTTAGAATGTAAGAAATTGATCACGTTATAGTCAGGCGATTGATCACCTTTATTATTTCATTAGTACACTTAACTCCAAGCAATTCTATTCATTACACTTAACTAGTAGCAATTGAAGTTCGTAAATGTTGATATATCAAAATATATGACGGGATCGTTCTAGTTAATCTTCTGATTTGTCTTAGGAGCCAGAACCGATATCTGAAATTAAATTAGCTTCTGCTTGCATTCGAAACCGAAAGTACGAACTTATCGCGAACTAATCATATCCGATTATCGGGATCAGCTGATACATTCTGTGCACTACTACCGGTCATTTCCTTACACGACAAATTTAATAGAAAAAAGTATGTAAAATACTTACTCTAGCTAGCTTTTACTACATGTGGGAGAAAAGTGAGATACGATTATGATCCGTCACACCTTCTCCCGAGTCTTCATAGAGGCCTGGATTTCATAAGACGATAAAACATTATCAATTTTAGTCCAGAATTTTCTTCAAAATCTGCACTTGCAAAGGTCTTCTTATTTCACGACTTTCAGCATTTTGCTGCTGGGCGGAACCGTTTCCTTAGACGATGGACTGAAAATCTGCGAAAAGATTGCACATAAAGTTTGAAATTTATTTTTGTGAAATCGCTGAACCCCGTTTGGGACACTTGTCCTGGCTATCAACTGATGGTCGGAATTAGATCGGAAATAATATCAGCTGACGGAAAGCCGACACCCATAAATTTTGAAAATCTGAAGATTAGTGAACTTGAGCGGTATCTTATTCTATGCTTAGACTGAAGATTAATGCTTTTTTATTTTCTCTCTTTCGAAAATGATTTCGATTTCAATTGTCATAAGCATGTTATTGCGATTAGTTCTTTGACGTGGGAAACGACTGATATCAGATGATTGTAGAAGATATACAAGCAAAGTAAAATATAATCAAGTTGTAAATTAAGATCAATACTCGTTTTGTTGTTGTATTACGATCAACGTTATTAAACGTAATCTTAAGTAGTACTCGACAAAAATTTTTCTTTATAAAAGCTATAAAGACAAGATACGACTAATGACATGATATTTCACTTATTTATTTTACACAATTAACGCTTCTCCGAAAAATTGGCATAAAAAGTTGGAATTTTTGCAACGAAGCCGAACATTTATTCCCATTAGTTTCCATTGACAGTTTGTAGAAAGCATCAAGATTCGATCGGACAGATTGCACGCAGATCTTGCTCATTATTGCAATTATCGCAAAATCTTTTGTCCTTTACATAGACTTGTTTAGAGCAGCAAGCAGCAAAAGTGTTATATGAGTAGAACAAATTACCAAACGCTACCCACTAGGAAAAAGTACATGATTTTGGACACTATAACCAGCTTGAGTTACGAATGAGATCAAACATATGTAGAAGATTGAAGTAAATTTAAATAATTACGCTAACGCAGTCACAGATGCTTTCTCTGAGCGTTCTCAAAGGAAGGTTATTGATACAGATATGAGGAAGGCCTTCACGTCGATCAAGTCATAAATTATTGCTATAGAAATTTGATCTTCCAGGATTTCCACAACGATTGCTGGACCAATTTACCTGAACTCTTTGTAATGCTAGAGAGTCTTGGCATAGACATAACAGAGCAAATCTATTCGCTAGCTGGAACTTGAGTTCACCTCCAACAAAACAAATGTTCCTCCACTGGAGGAACTTTTATCGAACTTTGCTGTTGAGAAACTCTTCTCAGCCACTCTCTCTTCCTATTAGACAGCATTTCGCTCGATGCTCATGCCCACCATGATTCAATCGAAAACTAAAGTCTTTCAAAAATAAAAACAAAGTAAGCGCTATAAGAAATTCTTGAAGAACTCTTGTCCCAGCTGCGTCAACGTCACAAGACATCGATTCAATCGCATTAGCCATATGTGTTATTCTAGATACATTTTCAAGGTAATATCTTCACTGCAGCTCAACTCAACTAAAAAAAAAAACTCCAATGTCTTTCCCGTTCAATGGATCTCATTCAGCAGATAGTCTCTTGCGATGTTCTTTGAACAACATTTAACTTCTCCTCAGTCCTGATGGTATCAAGTCATGTACAATGAGATCGTGTGCTGATGAGCTTTGTGGTTTTTGAGCTGACAAGTAAACATCATTCCGTAACAATACTATGTGCATTGTATGTTTCCTCCTTTTAGAATGCGCGAAGCCTTAAAAGATTGGGTCAGTCAGTCGGATAGTCAAGACGCACGACCATAAAGTCCAGCGCGCGTGGATTCAATTCTCAGTGTCATAGACTATACGATTAACGTTTAGCCATGGCTACAGTCAGTCTTCGATCGGAGAAGACATAACACGTGCTGATCGTGCACACACATCTCCGGTTATATCTGCTCCTTATCCTTCTTCTCTCTACTTCTTTTCGATCATCCCCGCGATACAAGTGTTAGGAGACATGCCCTGAGTAATTGGAACTATGCTCTTCAAAATTATATATTCTTCCGATCTTTTGCTTATGACTAACTAACGGTGATTTTAATAGTTTTAGACGTTACCTTTGTTATATTCAAGACAATGGTAAAATCCATATCTTTTATATTGATTAAATGTTGCTTTCTTTTAATGGCGAAAACTGCCCCTCAGAGTGAACATTTGACCTAAAGAGGCTTATGGGCTGCTTATTTACTTTATATAATTACAGAAGCATTGCGAAACTAGGTGCATTTCCGAAATAATTAGAGTCAATCATTGTTCGACATTTAATTTTCGGAAGGAAATCGTACGTTTCGCCAAATCAATACGAATTTTTACATGCAATATACATTTAAGGCCTTCTCTCGTTGTGCGCAGACGAATGTTGTCCGCTGAACACTATTGCATTGATCTGGAACAACATGGCTGCATGATTCTCAATTAATTTCTTACTATTAAAAAAATGTCATTCTCAAGAAAAAGCTTACTCACTACAGAATATTTCATCGAATCACATAAACTGCAGAACCTAGAGACGTTTCTCGATCTACGGGTACTATTTGATAAGAGAGTCTTCCTTAATGAAGCTGCATTGGCGTTTGCCCTTGTTAAAAACATTGGTTGAAAGAATTTCAGGATGTGTGGACCTACACGCGAATACGCTCTTATGATCATGGGCGTACATCTGTTTTCACGTATATGAGATTTTCTTCGTTTTTTCTGTCGAAAACCTTAAACCGACCTCTGTATACCTTATAGTTGTGCTTACTTTAGAAATGTAAGCCAAATCGAAAATAAAAAAAAAAAAGTCATTTTGTTTTTTGATATAAATGTTGAATGCTGTGTACACAAGTATGTAAATCAAAAAAAAAAAAAAAACAATAGTTATCTGCATATTACAAACGATAAGGGCTTGTTTAACCTTATCGTATTTCATATACAATAGATATATACACATTTACAAATATATATAAATGCATTGAAAATGCTTGAGGTATTTATTCTAAGTAGAGAAGACTTTTCTTATCTTGTGCGAGGTAAACTGTTTATTACTACAATAATCTTTATTACAAAATTGTGAGTTAAAAGTGTACGTATATGCACACATGCTCTAGTTATGTTATCGGGTTGTCTATGTGTGTATGTATTTGGTCTACAAACCATCCCAGAACCGCTTTTGCATTACCCCGAGAAGGATCCTTATATCCTTATTTTATCATCGTACCTCTCCCGTCCTCGCCTGAAGGGGTTCGAAATAGTATGTATGTACGTACGTATGTATGTATGTATGTATGTGTGTATATGTTTATGCATGACTCTCTCTCTCTCTCTCTCTGTTTGACTTATTTACATAATTAAAACGAGTTACATATATGTACGACTGTACAAACAAATAGTTTACCGTAATTTCAATTTCTGTATAAATATTTTTTTAAAAAATTTTTCAAGTTTTCATAACCACACTTCTCGGCTTAGGTTTAGGGCAGTGTATGCAGAAGTTATTGAAAAAATGATTAAACTTTTATTTAACCTATCGACTGTATCGCTTGCGTTATCCTCATCGTCGAAGAGATACTGTTGCTGAAACGATGAACCTAATATGCCCGTATTTATCGGATTGTAATTATAAATCAATTTATTCGCTTCCTCAGTGCGATTGGCAAAATATTGATGATTACGTCGTGCTTCATTCACCATAAAATTTCCAAAGTATTGCGAGGCCCTTATCGCTAAAGACGTATGGGTAATATTACGTTTTTTAACAAACTCGAAAAGATTCTTTTCAGGATGAAATTGTGTGCCATAAAACGGATATCTAAGTAAATATGAAAAAGTAAGAAATTGAATATTACAATATTTAATAATCATAAAAAAAAAACCTATGTTTTGTTTTGTATTCGTTCACCTTAGATGCTCTATTGTTGATATAAACTCAGTGCCATTCCAATCATGATTTAAACTCATTACCCGCCAAATTTCATTTAATTTCATGGCAGCAAATGTCTAGAAAAATTAACGCAAATGAAAAAAGAAAGTTAGTAATAAAAAATAAATAAATTAACTCATTATAATCGAGCAAAGCCGATCATCAATTACTATGCAGAATTGTTCCTCCTACAGGCTAAACTCAGGAATTAAATAAAAACCCGACATTTCAGTTATTTGAAGATGAGTTTTTCAGATACGCCAAAGCCTGTGATAAATTTAAAGCATTAGAATGCTTATACATGCTGAAAAATAGGCCAATGGGATTCAAACCTCTTCATCAACTATACTAGAGTGATTTTCATTAGGAAATATTTTAAAATTACGTGATGTCTCTTTGTGAAGATCACTTCTTTTGCAAGGATATTTACACAAGGAGGCCTTCGTTTCGTTCTATGCAGCAGTGATTCTGAATGGACGGCTATAATAATAAATTCATCGCATTTCGTTCTGTAGGCCCTCTTATCGCAAGATATGCGATTTCCGTATAACTCGGACGCATTTGAAGATGACATGATATTTTCAAGAATTTCATCATGATTTTTGTTGCGAGCATTTCAGTGGACCGATAGAAATCATTCTGTTTTTGTTAGTTGGATATGAATCTTAAATGAATGAATGAATGAGTGAAGTGTCGTCGATAGTAAAGTCTTATCATTTCTTATTCTTCTCTTCAGACATCCATCCCACTTTCCTTGGATTGATCTGACAGCAAGTAAGTGTTATAGTAAGTTAAGCATATAATTTTAAAAGTCTTACAACGAAATTTCCATTCATTCGCAATAAACCAAATCCAAGTCAATAATCGTTTTATTTGTTTCGATATGTGAGTAATTGAACACAATCTTATTTATGATTATAATTCGAAAAACTACCCAACTGAATGGAGGGCAACGATCACCCACGCCTACAAGTATATATGCATCCATCTATAGAAATTATACATCTCGATAACGTGACGAAGCTTTCATTTTATCTTGTGCGAGAGGCAACTTAAACGTAACGTGAATCGTAAACTGAATATATTGAAATCCGTATTTTACTTACCTCCTGAGTTAAGCAATACAAATGAAAGTTAGCTGTAACCGGATATGTTTTTAGAATGTGAATAACATCCGCACTTGCGTTAGCAAATAAACGTGACTTGTCGTAGTCTGAAAACGAATGAATGAATAAATTATAATGCATATTGTAAGAATTTGAAAGTTGTAGCCGACCTTTTTCAAACTCTAGGGGTAAAGCTTGAGCTCGCGATGAGCAATGCGTGCGCGGTTCATTTGGTTGAGCTGACAAATAGACCAATAACTCAAAGCCCAAACATGTACCCCATAGGGGAAAATGAATGCCCTTATCATTCATTTCAATGGCAATCTCGTATATGTAACGGCCAGCATCGTGATAACCATTTGATTGATTAAAATATGTGGCTCCGCCCGGCAATAAGACCCTGATATAATAATATAAAATATTATAAAAAAAAAAAACAAAATTCCTTTAAAAAAACAAATAGTTACCCATTAATTTTTGTCATAATGTCTTCATAATATTCGCGTGGTTGGCCAATCCTGCAAATTTAAACGAAAACGTTTTAATACAAAAAAAATGAAATATTAATAAATTAAATTTACTCATCCGTTAATCAATCAAAATTTAAACATAACTGCCAATAACTCGAACATTTATTCACTGAAAATGTGGCAACATTGAGTTCATCGCCAATGACCTACACAAACCAAAGGCATAACACATACGTGTTAGACGCATACAACCACTAGACCGCATCCACATCCCTATGTCTTTGCTCACTTCCTCCTCACTTTTCTCTGACCGTCACTTCTCGTCTCGCACGAATGGAGTATAACTAACTTCTAAGTGATTGGTCGCATCAAAAAAAAACCACAAATAAATAAAAAAGTCTATATATCGAACGGTAAATTCTGCAGTTTCAATTTACGTTACTTTAAAATCAATACCCAAGACCCTTTAATACCCCATCCGCCACCCATCCCGCGCCTTAATAAAGCTATCCCGGATCCGTTAGCCTATTACCATCTTATTCATCCGATCCGATCTTGCTAATTACACTAATACGATCCTCTAATTGCCCTCTTATGAATAAATTCCACTGTTTCCATATCTTTCGATATTATTGATATGGAATTCATTCATCCCTTGTTACAAACTACTGGACTAATTTCAAAATGTTATACTCATAACCTTAGAGTTCCCGAGATTCGTTATAAACGAGTGTAATTTGTTCAGCTGCTTCTTTGCATTAGTCTATTTAATTGTTTACTTCGTATTTATTTATATATTTATTTATTTTTATTTATTAATTTATTTAAATTTTTTTATTTAATCATTGACATAAATTTTCTTTGAAACATTACATGCACTGATAAGATTATCTTTTCATTTTTTGTTTATGAAGCAAACGTTAATTACTGATAAAACGACTTTTCAAGATTTAGTTATTAAGACTAGTTACAAGCAACTTAATTGATTATAATAAGTGTACACACACAAACATAAATAGATACATATATATATATATATATACATACACACATTATAAGAATTTTTTTTTTTGGGGAATTTCAAAAAAAGTTTATGTAAAAAATTGTTAAGCACAAAAAAAGTATTTACTTATATTACTTACCATATCGGTACGACACGGCCTCCTGAACTTTCAACAAATTTCACATATGACGCAGCTATATAACTTTTATAATTTCTCTCGGGAAACTTGCTAGCAATTAATTTAGAAATTTCTTGACTTAATACACCAATAATTGGTTCAGTGTTCTCATTGTTGATATTAACCGCAGGGTCATCGTTCACGTCCAACTTTTTTACAAAACTTTTCGCATAAGCAAGCGTTAACTCATTACCGAAATATTGAAAGCAAAGTTGACAAAATAGTAAAAAGAATATTGAATACATAGCCAATGCGAGCGGTGTACGGTCTAACGAGCTGTTAATCAAAGGAATAACTGCCCTTTGAACGAGCGTCTAAATTAAGAATGACCGTCAATGAACGTGTGCTGGTAAATTTGTTGTATTTATTATTTCTTATTTGTGAATTACAAATAAGACATAACAACACAGCCCAACACACTGTGCACATAGATATATTCCATAAAAATTATTTCTATTATTTTTTTTTTTTTTCTGTTTTCTTCTTTCATAAAGTGCTTTACACTAGCGCGTAGAATTAGTTCTTTAGCGTTAAAGTAAAATTTGCACTCAATGCAAATAGTTTCTGTTAATTTAATAGCATTTTAATAAATTGAAGCAATTTATGCATATTCCTTGAAAAGCTCAAATTTGTTCTAATTTGTTTTCATTTTCTCACTAAATGCATTTCGTCATTTTACTTGCGCAACGTAGCCCCAGCTAAGTAAATATTGTTGATTAAGACTTTTATATTTTTATTAATTTCCTACAAGAAAAAAAACTAACACTCGAAATTAATTTAATAAACTACAATTGATCGCGATATGATGATATCGAGGAGGGCTATAAAAAAAATATTCACACACACTCTCCATTAAAAAAACGCCGAACCATTTGCCGATTGCTAAAATTCATATTTTTTTATATCTTCCACCGGTGGAACCGACATTTTTTTTTAAAAAAATGGAAATTTATCTCATGTTTCTGGTGTAGTTGACAGGTAATAAGCAAAAAAAAACACAAAAAACAAAAGTATTTTTTAGTTTTTACTGCATTATAGGCGTGTCCTTCGACTTGTTTAAGCGCATTTTCAAATTCTTTTGCAAATTTTTAAACGATATATTCGTGTTTCCAATATTGACGTCGTGGAGAATATTGACCAATGTCACTATAACAATTGGGCAGACGAACAGACGGACAGTCGAAATGACGAATATACTGGGACGCATGCCCATTAGAGACAATTTTTTTTTTTTTTTTTTGAATCCATTGACTACGTTATAAATTATTTCGTTAAGCTCTGCAATCGTGATATCTCTGAAAAGGCTAAATAATTTTATCCTTGCACTTTTATCCTTTATCCTACTTGCAATGTTAAAAAACACTTATTGCAGGGTACTTTTAAACTCTGCCAGCAGTATTCACCAACATAACATACGTTTCTCACGCAATCAGAAAACGAACGCAAGTATCAAAGAGATAATCATATCCTATCAGATTAGTGCTTTCCACGTAACATACACTCTATCCATAGTTGTGTACATAATGTATTTAAAGTAACGATATAGATTTTAAAAATAGAAAGAAAAAAGTACCTCTGAGCACTATGTAGTTTGGTTTTTAGAGAAACAAAAAAAAAGAAATAACCAAACATTAAATTAATTAAATCCTTTTTTATGTTTATTTATAGAATTAATTGTCATTGTGTTCGGCAGGTTCTTGTTTGGTACTGAAATAGGGGAAAAACCTGGGTAATCACAAAGTATGCGTTGTGTTGTTTGATATTGTGCATAAATTTGTGGGCGGGGATCATTTCTATTTTCTCATCGAAAGACGAACGAAACATATCGGGTCGAAGTTTAACTGCCTTGTTCTGGAACATTTAGAAATTTGCGATTATTTTCCTTACGTGATTAAAATTACAAAATTCTGGAATCTGCTTCATTAAGTGGAAAAAAGTTCTTATACATGGTATGGTATCCTTAAATAGTTTCATAGATTCTTATATTTGGATTCTTCCCTTTTGCGCCAGTTTTATCTCCGCGGCCGGAGTATTTCAGCCATATTGTTCATTGCCTTCCATTGCGGAAGGCTGAAAACGAAAAACAACTTACATAGAAGTAAATATACAAAACATTCCGCCTCATAAAAAATAATAATAATAAAAAAGACGATTTGCGTATTTTTTTTTACCGCGTCAATGTCGATACCGCTGAAAGAGCTGCTGGTCGAACGTATTCTCTAAATCAAGATCAATAATCTTTTAATTTCGAATGCCGAGAGAAATAATTTTGCTTCAATTAAAATGGAAAATAAATTGATTTTTTGTAAAATTTGTTTAATATTTGTTATTTATTTTAACAATGTACAATTTTTCGCAAATATATTCATAACAGATTACATGTTATGCTCCCTAAACGTGCGCACACTCACTATTATTAAATAAAATTAAAAAGCTAGTAGTTCGAAATTTCACAAAGTCACTGAACACTGTTGGTTAATGTGAGTAAACTAAAATGCTTATTTTAAAGAATATCACATTGAAAATTGCATCATTCACTATGCAATTTGCGGACATATGAGTCTACTAAGACGTTCCAATTAAACTAAGATTTGAAAACTTAAGAAATAAATATATAGCTGATAATATAAGAAAATATAGAAAAATCCCCGCCACTTTGAATAGCTTATGAAAGCCACCATCAATATCAATCACGTGTATTACGTATGTAAGCCTGCGAGGTGTACAAATACAGCTGAGTCATGTTATAATTTTGTAAATATCCAACAGGTTTCATGATGACAGTCCACAACAATTTTCTCTCTCTCTCCCTAATCTCCTTCGAAATGTTCTCTTTCACTTTCTCAAGAGCTAATTCCGTTCATTAATGTTTGTGATTTATTTTTAACACTATTCTCTATGCTAATTAAATATTTCATTTCTATTAGCAACAATTGTGCAACCTCAAAATTACTATCATTAAAGGCTCGATTCAATTCGAGCACTTTTTCTTCTAAATCGTCTTTCAGACGTTTGCTCAACTTTTTGAGATCTTCGATGTTGGTGGCTTCTTCAACTTGTTCATTGCGTTCCATCATTTCCATAAGAAATTCCTTATTTAATGCGCTATTATCTTGAGGTAATTGAAGGCCACTCAAATTTAACAAATACTGACCACGTTCTATGGGTATCAATAGTGTTTTATAAGCCTTATTAATTAAAGAACTCCAATCTGCTGAATTGTTTTGTTCACGGGAAGACCTAAAATGATTTTTCTACATTTAAATACATTCATAACATTACTCAGAAACACACATTATACATACTTATTACTGAATTTATCAGGATGCACTATTGATTGCATTTGACGAAAGCGTTTAGTTAAAGATTGCGCATCAAGTGAGAAATCTTGTGGTATATTCATTAAGTTAAAATAATTCTGCGAAGATTTGATAAGCACTATTTTTATGTAATCAGGAATATATAACTAAATATTTAAAACTTACAATATCCTTGTCAACGTCTTGCAAGTGATGACAATTTCCACACATCATAGCTTCTATTGCCATGTCGAGAGATTTCTTACAATTCCAGCATTCCTTGACTAAAGTGGATGAAATCGTAGGTGCATAACTTCTTCTCTGTTGTTGATTTACCAAGCCTTGATATATAATTTCTTTACATTCTAAATCCAAATGTAAACTTGGTCTAGCTGTGCTATTGCATAAACAACGATTTTGCATAACGTTAGTTTGCACTGCGACCCATTGAGTCTTTCGCACATGTATACTTAAATTAGTTTTAAAAAACCGTTTCATACTCTTTCGGATGCAATATTGTTAAGACCTTCAATTAAAACATAAAACAAAATATTAGTTCCTCTGACGAAATCAATTCTACAATAACTAAATAAAAGCTGCTTTATATGAAGAATATTGCCAACAGGAAATCGTAGTTGTATAATGTTGCCATTTCCTAAAATAAATGGTACTGTCATAAAGCAATTACATTTTAAAATGTAGACGGCGCGAAAATTTTGCAAGGAGAAATGCTGTTTTAGAAGAAAATTAAAAATCCATACAAAACGTTTAACAAATAGATGCACTTTTGTGACTAAATAAATATCATTATTATCACGAATTTATAAAATCCACCGTTAATATATCTACATTTTATTAACACATGATATACTTAGTCGTTGAGTCTTTTTTTACAGATCGCAGCAAATTTTCGGTTGCTGATCTGCTGAATATAAGAAGAAGAAGAATATATGTGTATAATTTTTGCTTCCCATTATGAACATAAAAAAAGCGAATAAATAATGCAAACGAACAATTCTCCTATACTTAAATGCAACTAATGAAAATGATTTACAACATTATTGCCAATAGTTCAGGTATGAGAGCATTGAGAGGCGTAGCCGATGGGCATTGCTCGTTATAACTTAATTTTTGCTCAAAGCTTTGAAAATGATATTTTGTTCAATTCGTTACCTCGTGGGTTGTATCGCCAGTGGCTTCTTTGCAATGTCGTCAAATTTAAATTAATGCTCTTCTACTTACTTTTATTAAACAAAGAAAGAAATTGTTAGTCAACAGTCTGCTTCTTCCAACTTCTTTGTTTCTTCTTCTACTTTCTTTTTCAATAATTAATATATTAATTTTGACCCCTGTTCTAAATTATTACACAAATAAACTCGAAAAATACGGTATTGAACGCAGTGCTGTAACTAGCCATTAGCACTTACCTTATCGTCGATAAAAATCACAAAAGATAAATTCTTCCTGCGTTTTATTACGAAATGTTTGTAAAAGTTTTTTTTTTTTAAATATTAGTATACGTGTTTTTGCAAACCTTTCTTGGATTATTTAATGCAATGAGTGTTTTTACAGCCAGAATACGTATGTTACAAAGAAGAACGGATTTTTAAAATTGCTCTTTTTTTCATTCCCCGCCCCCTTCGGGATTCGGCACACAGTATCCCAGTAAAGAAAGAAAAGAAAAAACCCATAAAAACTGTAAGTGAGAAAATGCAAGAAAGCGTTTGGTGGGCATTCAATATACGCCCTAAGGCGAACATGGTTTTTCATATGCTGATAGGATTTATTTATGTATATATATACACATACATTCTCTTACTGTAAATGCGCTGTAAGCTAATAAAATCAATGGTCGGATTTTAGGCCTTTAAGTGTCCATCCGGTTGTTGGCTTCTATATATTGGAAAAACATCTTCAAAGATTCGTAAGTATCGAAATCGTCCATATTTCGACGAGAGCTGGATAGATTTGGAGGTCTGGGCAGGGCCAACGGTACAGGCAACAGTTCGGGCATTACAGAATGATGCGTTATTAAGGCTTTCAGCGTTTTAAATTCTTTTCGAAATCCCTGAAAAAAAAATCTCTTATATATTACATCTCTTTTATGTACACACATGGCGCCATTTCAAAAGTCAATTAATATTAAAATTTAAAAAAAAAATAATTGGACACGATAAGACGTTCAGGTAAGTCATACAAGAGCATTCATTGTATATACACATGTATTGTAAATATATTGCTATGACGCAATGATCGGAATCCCCGTACCTTTTGTATGGATTATATGAAAATTACACATATCTCAAAAAATTAACTTTATTTCAATAGAAAACTAAGTGATTTCTGAAGCGAACGGAGAACAATCATATTCAACTTTACGTTCCAAGATGTTTATTACCTAAAGTTGCTTAACTGTTGTTATCAATTTAGTCGTATTTTTTCCAAAAAAAAAAAATAAATAACAATAAATTGGCTGTCAATGTCAACTGCAGCAAAATCGGGAAGAAATCATTCTGTGTTGGAGGTAAGTACCTTAATTTTGTAACCATTGACGGTATTTAATATAATATAATTAGCCGTCTTAGGTTCTACAGGCGATGATATTCTTAGTGTCAATGCGTAACAGCCAAGCTTTGATGCACTACGTCTAACGAAAAAGGCACCAGGGCTTTTCGAAGCCAATACCTCTTCAGCTATTTCTCTAGAAATACCAGCTTGAAACCACGGCGCATCCTTAAGTTCAATCTCTTCCTTTTCAGACGACCAACATTCGCTTTTTTCTGAGCTGGTACTTGTCTGATTGTATTTCGGATGCGTTGATTTTAAACGGTTGGCAAATGTCTTTGGGCTCGAATTCGCTGCATTGGAAAACAAATCGGGAAATACATTTTTATGAAATATTTTCGATCGGTAGAAGAAGCAAAATTAATAATTACGAAATATTTACCGCTGCTCGTCTCTCGAAGGTGCCTGTTCCTCAATTTGTATTCATTACTATCGTTCACATTAGGTATATCCAATGCTGGGAAAGCTGTTAATGATTGACGGCAAGAGTCACCGAATTTACTACTAATGAAAGTATCAGGTCCGAAGTTGTCTTCATTAACATAACCATTAGAATAGATTTGTAAGTCTATCGAAATCTCCGTATCTCTTGAAATTGAGCTTTCTTCACTTTTAACTTCTCCTGTGGGTGTATCTAAATTAACCAGAGGTCTGGACTCTTCATGGGCTTTTAGAAAACCCATCGTTAAACGCTTCACCTATAATAAAAAAAATCATTAAAAACAAATAATACACCTATTCACATCACCTAGTCACATCAAAAAGAATCTGGATTCTGCATCGTATTAAAGAATACAAAATTATCCGAATTTGGATCAGTATGTACAAAATTGCAAAATATTTTTATAAAACAACATATTTGGCCATTTAGGACCACATTTGAATTAATTTCTTTTATGGGAGGCTCTCCACAATATATATCTTTATATCTGCTATAACCTACCTACCTATCTAAATGACTTTAATACCACTTGTATGGGGTCTCCCATACGAACGGGCCCGTTGATAGGACGGAATGTAGAATAGCCCAGCTCTAGGAACATCAGTCCATGCGATAAGAAGGTATCGGCCGCCCGTGTATTCCCGTGCATATATTTCTTGAGCGTAATCGTCTGTGAAGCATTTGTTGGATAAAAAGTGAGCCCGCTCCCTCCCCCTCCCTTTTCCGTCATTACTACTGAACTAGCAAGCTTTTCCATGCCACGTGCGTTTATCGATTACAGCCTCCGACCGTCTGACCCTTTAACTCTATTAGTATAAAATATTTTTCCATTGCATAAAAATGTCTTTAGAAAAGATTGCAAGCAATTATACTTCAGAGTGAAAAAGCAGATTTCCTAACCTAAAAATTTAAGATTGCACTGAAACTGAGTGAAACTGAGTGAAGAAAAACCCATTGCTTGAACTTTAACCAATTGCGGAAAAATCGTACAAATCTGATACGAACATTTTTATACGGATCTCACTACAATTTTTTAAATTTATTGAATTCAATTAAAATTGACGAATTCTTACCAAAGGTGGTTTATCCGAAAATCGTACGCAATTGTTCCATTCGGTGGATGAGTCATCTTCTTCAGAGTTAGTGCTTCGTTCCACTTTCTCATTTTCATTGCATCTATAAACAAGAATAGATGCATGCATGAACGTTCAATACTATATATGTTAGCTATCATATCACTTAATAAGTCTCCGGCCTGATACATGTGTGGCAACACTTTTGAAAGACACTTTAGGATTTCTGAACAGTATGAGCCTACAAACGATTCGTGTCAAAATTCCACGACATTCCGACCATTACTTTACAAGTTACAATTATTTTAGCGAGGGCGGCTTTCGCCGATAACTGTGCATACTGCGATTTAACCCTAGACTGTAGTAGTAGATCTACGCATCGCATCAACAAATCCTTTCGATTTCGCCTGAATAACACCACCCTCTTCTCATGGACAAATGTTCATTCAAAATGGTATATACACTGCCTTCTGATATCTTCAAGACGTTACCTATCTCACGCAACCTCAGTTTTCGGTCTTCCACAATGATTTTGTACTCTTTTTTTCATGTTTCCAGTAGCAGTTGGCTTGCCTGGTGGAGAGCTTATTAAGCCACTGTTCAGCTGTTCAACATTAGTTTTCATCCATTAAAAAGCAAAGCGTAATCTCTCTTATTCGTAATTTTGTAAACTGAGGTCACTAATACCACTGCAATCTGTAAACTAATTATCTGAACGTGATAATATTATATTTTGTATACAGTTGATAGTATCCAGAAGGCATATGGGTCTGCCGATAGTGCTACCACAAGATCGGAGACTTATTGAATGATATGTTTTCTCGCATTTTCTCAATGTACACAATGATTTTTTTTCCATTTTACTGAAATTTCAAAAAAACAAGTAACATATTTATATGTAATTCAGTATTATCGGACCTTTTGTATCGAAATCTTTTATTATGATAATCGTTTGCATGGAAAAAGAAATATAACAACAACGACAACAACATATAAATTATATATATCGATTGAGTTGAGAAAGGCAGAGAGCAGTTAAATCTCTCTTTTTGCCAGGACAACATTTTTTGGGTAACTTCATGTGGAACTATTATAAGATTTCAATCGTCATAAATGTAATGAAATTATTTAAGCAAGATTTTTAAAAGAAAATCTTTAAAAGATGAAATCTTCATAAAATAAAAAAAAATATTTACGCTTGATTAACCGCATCGATTGTCATCATTTGATCCAGCTTGGGTATATTCAAGATGAAACTTCGGTTGTCTATATATGCATGTATATACATAGAAACGTGAGCTCTTATCTGAAATCGAAAAATTGAAAATTCGAATCGAATTAATTCGGTTCACCTGTTCATTTGCTCATTTAAATATTTTCTTTTTGCTTGATTTCTTTTCGAAATTATGTATGTTTTTGAATAAATATTGCGCCTTAAGAATTATTCATTTTTGAAATGTTCTGAATTTCTCTACAAAAAGTAAGGAAACGGTATTTGACTGTGAATAAAACCAAACTTTCATACCCACTCATCGCTTTTGTCCTGGAAACAGGTCAAGAAGGAAATAATACGACTGGACTTTCATACTTTATAATACTGGGTGGGCGTGCCACATTTTTTGCAGAATATAAGCGGAAATTTCTGTCACATATCTATTACAGTTGATGAGTAATGAGCAAAAGATCAATAAAGCGAAGGTATTTTCAACTCATATTGAAATGTAAGCGCGTCCTTTGAACGATTTGCATAACGTTGTCAAGAATTCGAGACCGATATCTTCCTTTTTACGACCGGAAAATCTTATGTAATTCACCGCAGATATTAAACAAGATGGGCAGACCAACGCACGGACCTCCTTCGATGGATTTCGAATTAAAGATGCTCGTCAAGAGCACCTTTGAAGCTTATATATATATATATATATGACGATCACAATAATTGAATAATTAAAACTGCCTTGAAAAAAAAAATATAGATAAAAAAATAAGTGTTAAGTTACTTTAAAAGTTCCTATAATGGTAATGATAAAGAAATTTATAGTTGAAAAAATGACTTGTTTCGTTAGTTGTATCCTGCTTTAGATCGAACACATTTATCATTATTTTTTCTAAAGAGACATTCAAAATATTGGAAAACTGTTAAAGCTCTTTGCGATTTGTGAGCAGATAGTGAATCCACATCGCAAATCTCTCTATTTGACCATTACAAAGATACCTCTTTACAAACCTGGTAAAAAAGTGATATTTTTATACGCCTATGCAAGAATCTCCGCCTCCTTATAAATATCGCTCTTGCTTCCTCGTTTTGAGGATAAATAATCTGCGAGCTTCCAACCGGGGAATTCTTGTCATTCTGTTTCCGATACATAATTACATGGTTATGGACTTACAATGGGTACGGTTGAGGTCATTGCTTCAATAAAACTCTTAACTTTGCGAAGCAAAGCATAAAATTTGAAATATATAGGAAGCTATACTCACATCAAAAAAAATCGGGAATATTCTTTCGTTCTATATAAACTATATGGAAAACTTGCAACGTATATTGCTCATAGTGGAACTGGCAGTTGTTCGACGAAACTGAAATTTTCCACTAAACTACAGACGGACAAGGTCAATTTCATCAAGTTCTAACACGAACATATTTATACACCATGCCTAGGTACTTCATTAGATCTCTAATAATTGTTTTTAGTTGAAACGTATGGAAAGTCAAAATTTATATAAATCGAATGTGGATGATGTGAGCTTTTAAGATAGTCCAAGCCCTTCGTGAGTCAGAGAAAATATTGGTTTTCATGTAAAACATTCTGACTAGACTTTTCATAAATAGCCAATAGGCAATCTCTGATCTCTGAAAAGCAACAATGCCATCGAAAAAGAATTGAAACCAATTACCAAACCGATGGAAAATATTTCGAATTCGCAATAATGCAAAAAATTAATTAAATTCTTTTGAGCACCAGCACTGAATGGGCAAATATGCTGACCAAAGCTTATTAAAATTGTAAATGAAAGGCGAAGATGTCTACTTCGATTTATTTACACCCATCGAAGTGTGATAAACGTAATTTGACCTCATTTTAAGATGAACACTGACTGTAAAGAATAAAAATGTTTTTCGCTCTGTTGTCTACTGATAGTTGTAATGTTATCATGAAAATGTATATAAAGGCATATGAATGGACATAAATGTATGTGCATGTATGTATGTGCAATGAAGGTGAATTTTTTTTTTTATTTGATGTTATAGTTTTTTATACGCTTTTACCATTTTCATAATGAACAGAAGCATAAGTGCATATATATATATATATGTATAAGTCTATGCGCATATATCGTAAATTTTTTCTCCTCAAAATCCTTCATTTTCAATATTTCAGCTTAGATCGATTTTGTTATACATTTTTCGAAGAAAACTTATTAAGGACTTCTGTTAATTGTATGTGCGTTATATATATATGCATGTGTATATGTATATATATATATATATATATATATGTATGTGTACGTGTTTATGTGTGTGCATGTGTATAAATACATTAAGATATGTTATATTCACTTGTATTTACATATGTATGTATGTATGTATGTATGTGCTTGTAATTATAATTAATTATACATACACTCATATATAAGTATATAAAAAATTATCGAATCGAATATTACTTAAATTAATAACGAATACAATTTCAAGATATTCATTCATTCATTCATTCATTCATTCATTCACCTAAATATAATAATATTGAGCGAAATTGGGTGACAGGCTCCAGTGGACTTGAATATTTGTTGATTATTTGATTTTAGTGAAATGAACACACACAGCTTCACTTTTTTATTTATTTTATTCATAAGGTAAAGAAATCACATACGTTGACACGTTGACACATGCACAGACACACTTATCGAATCTTTGTTGTGTGTAAATTTAATGTAAAAACACAATTTTTAATTTTTTTTTCTCATAGTTAGTTAGTTGATGCTCTTAAAGAAAGTTTGAGGTACTGGAAAAAAATCATTGAGCGTTAAAAAAACCGCCAGGTGTTAGGGCTCGCCAGGAACTAAGCTGCGTTGAGTTTGTTTTTATCTATCAAGTTGACAGACGAACGAAAACCGTATAAAATTTGATATGTCCGCGCCTACGCTCACAGCGTCAAATCGATACTGCGCATAATCCTTCCCACCAAACGAGAAGAAATGTTGCATGCATTCAACTAGTGGTTAATAGTTTAATATTTTTTCTTTTGTTTTATTCGAAACTTAAAACAAACGAAACACATTTCATGTGCCTGTCGTTCGTCTTGACGCATATTTTTCATCCTTGAAAATTACACGCTACGCTGTACTTAATCGAGAAATGCAAGCTTGGACCAAATCAGAAGCTCATCATTTGCGAAAATGGAGAATAAAACAAGCTCGCTTAAAAGGACGATGGCCAATTATGGGGTGCATGGGTGAAGCATTCGGAATAATTTTCCCGCTATAAACTATTGCGTGTTTGCAAAAATTTTACTCACTTTTACGCCTGAGGGAAGGCATTTATTGAGAAAAATAGCTACAATGTCCATTAATCGAATTAGTCATCATAAGCATTTTCTACAACATTTTACAATATTTTTGACGCCACGGCGATATCATGTCGAAAGCACTTTTATTGGTTTGGTAGCGACCCACGGGATCCGCGTGCCAGCCAAGCCATGCTGCAACGATCTAAACGAATGGTAATAAGCAGGCGCCATGCCTGGTGAGTGCGATGGGTATGACAGAACTTCCCATTCGAGCTGCAACATTATATCCCGGTCAACTCTTGCAGCGAGTGACCACAAAATGGCATTTTCAGTTAATTCGTGTCCGAGAAGACCGAGAAATTGGATACGATGGAGCAGCATCACGATAAACTTCTGGACGTGTTTGATGGGCTTCGACAACAGATTTCGTGGAAGCAAACAACAAAAGTGATGAAAGTCGAAAATGTAATTTTGAGCGTTCCATGCCTTTAGCGGCGGCATACGCTGAATAAACTAATCATATTAAATAAAAAAAAACTATTAGTTTATGCAGAGGAAGGTCAAAACAATCGAATTCAACCGTTATGGACACTGGTATTTCCTATTTCTTTATCATTTTTACTGATAGAATTCGCTGATCAAAATTAACGCAAACACTTAATATATTACACATCAACTGATGATGATGAGTGACGATATGCGCTTTTAAACTCAATTGTTTTGCGGACTCTCTTCCATCAAATTATGTAGCGGGATAAATATCCCGCTGAAGCTATTCTTTCGATACGAATTTTTGTGTTAAACTTATGCGGTTTGCGTTTAACTTTAAAAATTCTGGCACAAATACACGCTTAAGATAGAATTTTACGCTATTTTTTTTAAATAAGAAAAGTTGGAATTGCAATCCATGAGGAATGAATATATATATATATATGGATGTATGTATGTATGGTTATGAGTTCTCCTAGATTTTCCTGCTTAAGTGCTCGACAAAAACTTTTGAAATAAACTTTTCGCATAGTTGGTCTACAATAAATGGAAAGAACTCGTTAAAAGTTCTCTTTGTAGGACTGTAGCTTAAACTGCTTATGTTGTCGCTGTCATGCAAATGCAAATAAAGCAGAAAAGTAGTTTAAAGTTTTTTTTCGTTAGAGAAGCATCTGTTTAATGTCGATTGAAACTACTCAAAGTGTGTCCTCATAAAATGAGGGAATGCATACGAGGATGAGATTGGTTGCGCAATTTTCATCATATGTATGTATGTATGTATGTAGGTATGTATCGGTGAAGTAACCAATCATTGTACATTCTCTTTATACTCTAATCGGGGATAATCAGAATGTATATATATATAAATATATATATATATATACATATATATATATATATGAACTATAGTGCATAGAATAAAACGTTAACCCCTATCAATACTGTTTGCATTTTTATAGCCTGCATAAATTTCTGTTTTCTCATCGTTACGGAACATTTGCCTAAAGTCTAAACATACGTTCATGCATTGGGATCTCAAGGGCATAGCCAATTCTTATTTGCACTGTTGACAATTAGAGCGATAGCGACAAGAATTTGCAAAACAGAAACATAACCGAATACCTGATGGCGAGAGTTTAAAAGCACGCACCCTATGGCCCGGACTTGTGACGATCGATGTATCTACGCAATAAGTGCGTACGCTTCCAATGTTATTTTAAAATAACAAAATACCGTAAAGGCTCGCAATGTATATGATCCGATATTTATATTAGGGGTTTGCAAAACGTAGGTAATGATAATAAAGAAATGAAAAACACCAAGGTATATAACGGTTGAATTCGATTGTTTTGACCTTCCTCTGTATAAACTAATAGTTTTTTATTTAATATGATTACTTTATTCGCTAAAGGCATGGAACGCTCAAAATTACATTTTCGACCTTCATCACTTTTGTTGTTTGCTTCCAAGAAATATGTTGTCGAAGCCCAGCAAACAGGGCCAGAAGCTTATGGTGATGCTGCTCCTTCATATCCAATTTCTCGGTCTTCTCGGACCCGAATTAAATGAAAATGCCATTTTTTGGTCACTCGCTGCAAGAGTTGTCCAGGATATAATGTTGCAGCTCGAATGGGAAGTTCTGCCATACCCATCGCACTCACCAGGCATGGCGCCTGCTTATTACCATTTGTTCAGATCGTTGCAGCATGGCTTGGCTGGCACGCGGATCCGCAAAGTTGAAGAAGTGCGAAAATGGTTCGATGGGTGGGTCGCTGCCAAACCAATAAGAGTGCTTTCGACATGATATCGCCGTGGCGTCAAAAATATTGCAAAATGTTTTAGAAAATAATGGAAAATATTTTGATCAATGTGTACATTGTACCGATTTTTCTCAGTAAATGCCTTTTTCCAGTGAAAAAGTGATCAAAATTTCTGCAAACAAAACTTTTAACTGTTTTTGTCGAGTATGCTCGCTATGAAGATAATAATGATAGAATTTATGTTATATAAGTCCTCCATTTAACTGCCCATTTTTTCTTGAAGAAAGATCAACAAAGATCTTTTAAAGAAGAAACGTTTTACGAAAATTGAGGAAATTGATGAAAGTATCCGCATAAACTACCGAACACCTCTGCGTTGGAAAGCAAAATAAAATCGAGCGATTTACTGGCAGAATATCGGGGATAAAACGATAAAAATCGACTCTTTTTTTTTTGCACGATCTTTGTTTATCCAATTTCGAGACAACACCGTTCACCAATAGGAACAAATATGCTTTTTTACACAGATTTTTTATTCCAGGGCAAATGCCGAAAAAGGTGTTAAAAAAGAGTTTTTCGATCCTGCCATGGAGCGTACATTAAAATTTCAATGTAATCTCAAATTTTGTGTGGCCGGATTTAAGGGATTATATGAGCAATTTGAGAAACCAAAAAAAACTATTGCTAACCACAGATTTCGTAATAAAAACAAGAAAGAAGACCGAAAATCTTCATTTGAAGCCAGACATATCTGACATATCTGTTGATGATAGCATCCGCCTATCCACAATAACTCGATATTTAGTGAATCTCTGGTTAACCGTAATGCATATAAACATTTTCCAATTAACGGCAGTGCAACATATGTACGTTAGTGTTTCTAAAAAAATTAGGACTGGAAGAATTTTACTCAGCTATCTCTCAGAATACGGATAATATTCGTATATATTGATGTAATTCCGATGCACCCGAATACGAATTTGATGCAATATTTGCTATCAGAACGAATTCACTTTCAATTCTTAATTGGTTAACTCTTCTGTGCTCCACAGTTTGTGGGGTATGTTCAATTTGCCTAAACGCTTGCAACGCCCAGAAGGAAGCTTCAGAAACCCTACAAAGTAAATATATATATATGTGATCTGTATAAAATTTTGAATCGATTTAAGCATGTCCGTCTGTCCACATGTGCAAATTTAGCCGAAACATTCGAACCTCTTGGATAGGTCAATTTTGGAAAGGAGCCAAATCGATTGAAGGTCACGTCTACAGTACAAGACAAAATGAGGACACCTCTGTTTTTCAAAAGGAATAAAAAATTGGTTTTACGCTCATTACTTATAAACTACAACAGATGAATTTACAAAAATGTGATTGTACATTCTATGGGCGACGCTGTAATACCTTTGCAAAAATGGAAATGGAATGCATCATAATTTCATTTATTTTTTCCAAAGCCTTCATATAAAACGCACAGAAGTAATTTTTAAATCTCTTAAAGTGTATAAATTCTTGATCAGTTTCAAATACGGAAAGCACTTAAGCAGGTCCGTTTGTTTATCTGTCCATCTGCGCAACTGTGTAATATTCTCCCGTTCGGAAAAATTAAGCTGTCGCCTCCAAAAATGCTAAAGCACCATAAATGTAATCCAAACACGTCCCCACACCTATGTAACAAAATCTATGAACACCTTTGCTTTCTGTATTTTTTTGCTTGTTACCCATAAAGTACAACATATACATCATGTAAATTTCCACTTTTGTTCTGAACTTAGAAAAAATCAACCGCATCGATCCAATAATATAGAGTATGAAAATTTTGTTCTTTCCATTTTTTTTTTTTAGAATAACGATGATGGGTATAAAAGATTCGGTGACGACCGAATATCATTTCCTTATCTGTTATACCCACCACCGAAGGCTGTCAAAACGTTTGCAGCGCCCAGGAGGCGGTAAATTTTGAATCGATTTAAACATGTCCGTCTGTCCGAATTTGAAGTCGATGACTCGGTTTTTGCACATACTTGAATCGATTCACAAATATATACATATTGTGGGGTCTCTCAAGCTTCCCACTGGTTGTTGCAAAGATTTTAACAAAGTGAATACGCCCCTTATCCTTCGGTGGTGGGCATAAAGATTGCGCTCGATATGGGAAGAGTAAAGGGTTGAAAGACCCTTAGGAAAGAAAAAAGAACTAATCATGAAATAGTATAATGAGATATATCTACACATGTAATTATATAAAATTATAGAATTAGTTCGTACAGTTTGATAGCAGTGCACCTGAACCCTGATTGGTTGAATTTTTTGCTTCTATTTTGTTATTCGTTATTCAATCAATTGCTATTGATCATTCAATCCTATTGGCATTACATCATAATGCCATCAACTTAAGTTCAGTTGATTAAATTTTAAAAATGAAAATCTGATTATATTTACATTTAAGCAAGCATAAAATCTAAACCGATCGTGATAAAAGTGTTAAAGATTAAGTTGAACTAAAGGAATCAAGAATTCATCGATCGAAGAGACAAATACAACCCTGTCACAACTGAAAAATGAAAAGAAGAAAAATGCAACCAAAAGCCAAACAGAGAAAATACCATCCGAAATTTGCTCTCAATCCGTTTTTCACTTTCAAAAAAAAAAAAAAAATATATATATATATATATATATATATATATATATA